>JARHVA010001203.1:0-297500 GCA_037957365.1 Torreya grandis
GATAGAAACAGAATGAGGAAAATACACACTCCTTTGATTTGGGTTAACAGTAAAGCTGAGTGTTCTTCCCAATTAGATGCCTGGTTGTGTAGGGAGATCATTGATCTAAATAAAAAAGTGGAAACATTGGAAGAATCTATGAAAGCTGCTTGAACAAAGTAAATGACATGGAAAATCAGTAAGCCAGATCCCTGTGAAGCTTAAAGTTTATGAAAACAACCTCCAGGAGCTTATAAAGGATAATAGAAAGAAAATGGATGAAGTACATCCAACTTTTGTGCAGCTGCTATCAATATTGGGAAATGTGCCAATGAGGAGACGAAAGTAATAGAGGGCCCCTGCAAGAGGACAAGGCAAAAGTTCCAGAAAGAAAGACACACAAAAAAGGAGACTTGCTGGAGGCTGCCACCCAGGAAATTGCTTTGAAAGAAAAAGAAGCCATGAAGTTGATTCTGGAACTGGATGAATAATCCGGTCCTTTTTTTTGGTTAAGAAACTGGTAACTGATCTCTGGTTTTATTTTGATAGTTTTTCAGTTTGTTGTTCTTTCAGTCTTTTGTTTTTTGGGTCTTGTTCGGCTGTATCTCAATGGTTTCAAGACCATTCTATATCTGTTTTTACTACCTCTATGTAGTGTTTTTAAGGCGTTGCCTGTGGGCTTTGATTGCTCTTTTTTTTGCTCTTTGTTAAAGGGGTTCAGGGCCCCTTCAAAACCTGCTTTTACCTCTAATCTAAAACATATCTACCATAATGTGCAATATGTAAGCATGAATATAGACATGTGTAAGCATTAGTATATAAGTGAAACACAAAAATGTAAAGTGATCATAAAATAATGTAACTTATATCACACTTCTAAGTGGGTATTTATAAAATAATGGTGAAACTGTAATTATGGGTATTTATACCCTCTCTAAAACATGTCGATATGCTCTTATTAACTAGCTAGGCATGTAGGTGTAAATGAGGGGTTTATGGAGTCCACTATGTATCTCTAATGTAATGACCTCTCAAGTATCTATTTCCTAGGAATAGGGATTGTGTTTACTTAAAATTTCACTCATGATTAACCTTAATAGGTTTTATAATTAGTTATCATGGAATAAACTTCTCATGTTATAGCAAATGCTCATGTCGGATCCCTAAAACTATTATTACCCTATTAGCATGAATATACTTGAGACATCTATGCACTACAGTGGATACTGCATGGAGATTATGAATCCAAGGTAACCCTAGTAATATATCAATGACTCTCATATATAGTATAACTAAAAATTTTTCATCACATGTGTTATGCCAACTTGTAAAGGTAAATTAATCTCACCAATAACCTATTGTGATTTCCCTTCGAATGTTTTGACCGTCTTGTATCAGGGTTGTAAGATTTGATCTTGGGAGATTATAAAAAATTATATAGGACATAAAAATAATATTTATATGCCCCTATGATTTTAGATTTATATTTTGAGGTATATACAGCTTGAAACCATAAAAGAAATACATAAATTGCCTTTAAAAATTACAAAATATACATTAAACATAGGTCTAAACAATAAGCACAAAATGGTACAACCTAGGATCCATATGGCTTGGTAAATGGCCAAAAAAATACTTATAAAATATCCATACAAAACACCTCCCAAAAAAATGAATGGTATGGCTTATACAACCATAGATCCAAGCAATTAAAATGTAAATCTTCAAAATAAAAACATAGATTTTGAAGACTACAAACTATAACAAAGGGAGAACTTAGACATGTTGAGTAATAGCTATTTGAGATTGATTTGCGACCATGATTGAGTTAAGAAGACTCTTAAACCAAAATATATCCAAGAGACCATTACTACAACCATAGAATCTTCAACATACAAAGAATAAACTATCTATTATCCATAAATAGATTATACAATGCTGAACTTTTTCTATCTCTTCTCCTTCATACAAGATGCACTACTATAGTGGCTATATATAGGAGGGAAAGAGAGAGAGTGTTAGCCTTTCCCAAAATAGTAATAATTTTTTTTTTGGAAAAAGGTCCAACCATGTAGAAACATTAAATAAAGAGTAAATATCAAATAGACCTAAGCATAGATTAACCTAAGCTAGTGATTAACTCCAACACCTCAGATAAGTTGTATGGTTCCTTTTTAGATCTAAGTTTTTAAATCATATTCAAAACACCTCTATTGTGGACGATTTATAGTTTTGAGTATGCTTAGATTTTTTGTGTCATATCTAATTATTCATAATGATTTGCATTTGAGTTGGTTAGATCTGTTGTGTTTGCCGTACATTTTTCTAGAGAAATTACAAAGTTTTGTTTTTAGAAATTTATGACTATTTTATAGATCAAACTTATCCTCACACAGGTGTCTGATTCAAAAAATTATAATTATTAGAAATATGACTTTGAGAGGTTTCCATAAAGTGGTTATAATAAGGATTCTGATCAGTATCCAAGGAGATATGAGGCTCTGAAGTTGACCCTGTGAATCTAGTTTTCTACAAATTTTTTTATTGCGCGATCAAGAAAAAAATCAGATCTTGTATTTAAAATGAAAAATCAAAATGGAAGATTGATCTATGTGGAATATTGATCTTTTCCTTTACTTCAATTTTTTTCAAAATTCACTTTTTCCAAATCTGGTAGATAGAATTTAATTTTCACCAAAGCATTTAATATTTTTTGGTGCAATATTTTATTTTTGACCCATTTATGATGGGAAACTTGTAAAAACTATATCTTTTGATTGGTAACTTGAAATTGAGTGTTATTTTTTTCAAAAGTGTGTTTTTTATGCCTAATCTATTGGTGTCATTTATTTTTTTAAAATACACTAAAATAATAAATTGCTAAATTTTAGGGGGGGTTAATACAACAACCATGGGGGATTTTTTATTTCAGCCTAGTTTACTTTCAGGTGCATGTGGGGATTTACTCTCTCATTATAATTTTTGGACAAAATTTTGGCTATGACCGACTTCTTATTCGCATGAGTTTTGGCCCATATTATTCCTTTTTGGTCTGTATTGTATTGTACCTACCCTTATACCTACCTTTGTCCCTATCCATGTACCTATTGTCATTGTTATTGTTGTTTAGACTATTGAGCCACATGATGAAAATGTTATCTCAACACTCATGTTATCGCCAGTCTAAGCCTAGTCAATCTAACCATCCTAAACTAAATCCATATTATATATGTCCCTATGACACATGCATCTACCAATCCTCTAGCATAGGCCCACACAACTGGTTGTACCACTATAAAGTTTATAACTACCTCATTCCTCAAGATAGGATGACCCCACTTGTTGATCTCACACATCACATGCATGAAGTAATCAGGGACCTTTGGAACATCCTGTTGGAATCCAAATTATCTATGCACTCGACCAAGTCAATATCACACAACATTAAAATTTTGGCAACCTATGATATAACATGGAGTGATCATGAACTACATCACATAACCATGCTATAGCCATTCAAACTAAATATACATATACAGATGCTAGATAAAATATCCATCATTTATCATGTCAATAGCCCACCAATAGAAGGATAGGTCCCCTCTATGTCCCCATCAACCTCCTCATATCAGGTACAAACCATAAGCTATCAACTCCTATAGACCCCATTGTCATTTGTGTCTAATGGGTTACTCAATCACAATATGCTCCTAGGCCAAAACCTAAATAAATATGTTCCTACCATGATGGTAAGCCACCATATGCAAATCCATATATAATTGTGCCAACACTAAAGGACCCCAGGCAAAGTGAGTATAATCATTGATCATATATTAGAGAACTCTTCCTATCCCCATATATAAATAGTGGTTGCTCTTATTAGGTAACAAAATATTATTGACAATGGCCATATAGATGATGACCTTTCAATCAATCAATGAATAAGCCTCCTAAAAATCTATATCAACCACTCCCTCCTATATGATGACATCAATCACACCAATTAAATCATGTAATATTATCTGACATCCTTATCGCAACCAATATATTACTCATCCTCATATTTGAATATGGAGAATCCTCTAGACATCCTCTAAAGTCATTGTCACCTTTCTAGTAGGCAAGTGAAATGTGCTTGTCTCTGAATGCCAATGCTTAACTATTGTAGAGAGAAAGTCCTTGTCTACCCATATCACATGCATATTCACCACGTGCAACAAATAAATTTCCTCGAGTAGGGACACAACCTCTTTGATCTAAATCCATGGTTGCCATAAGATACACGATCATTGCTCATGAGCTATCAAAACTGAGACTTGCTCCTACAAATCAAAGTATTTTATTTCACTGAGTCAAATATACTACCAAGACTCTGACACCAAATCAAGTACATCACATAAATATTATCTAAATAATCAATTCAATCATTCAAGCCAATCAAATAAAATTCTAGTTGAGAAAAAACTTCATCAAAGTCAACATTTATTCTCCCTTTTCATGATTTCACCATTTTATAGCAATATTGATGTTTAAAAATCTTATCTCATTATTCTCATTTTATTTCTTGTTACTTTGACATTTTTCTACATAACATGGATATATCATTGTTTTTCCTCATGATCACATCATTTTTTGAGTCTTTTCTACCAGTTAGGTGATTTCCTCCCTATTTGGGTGATCCCACTAATTTAATTGATATCACATATTTGGTCAGCATTATTACCCTTTTGGTCAACATTCTCACTAATTTCATCAACATTATCATCGATTTCATCACATTCTCACCATTTTCACAACAATCCCACTATTTACGTAGGCAATCTCATCATTTCAAATTTTTTTTTAAATAAAAAAAAACACCAATTATCCTAATTATATATCATTAGTGACATTAAATGTGATAATTTTCAAAAATTAAAGGTACTTATCAAAGGCCCACTCCCTGGTGGTCACCTGTACTCTTGAACCCACTCACCAAGATGCATGTGATGAGGGATACATGCCATCAAACTTGAACCGCTCATGCACAAAATCCATACCAAATAATTCTACAAGGGGAAGTTGTCAATGAATTATTTTCACCCCCCAAGGGTCAATTTATAGTTCAAAATTTGAATTTTTTACCCCCGAATCCCCAATATTTCAATCTTCTTCTTGGAAAGCCTGTTCATGGCTCCTTTGTCTATTTTTAATCTTGTTTTCACCTTTTTCCCTATTTCTCAACCTCTTTTGCTATAAAATGCATATTCTTCCTTTTGAGGTCCCTTCCATCAAAATTATTTTTTGGTCATTCCTTCAATGGGGCATCTTGGGCATCCCAAACATCATTTGTGGCATCATTATTAACTCATTTTTTAGTAAATTGAATAAGAATCAACAATATGCGAACAAATTATTTTTCAATAATTATGAAATTATTTTAATGACTCTTTCATTATTTGAAAATACATTACTTTACTTTTGTCTCATAACACTCTTTCAAAGGGGGGGAAATGTAGACACTCCACTTTCATCACTTCCATGTTAAAATTTCAAATCAAAATAATTTCTCATAATAACACAAAAATCAAGCTAGAAATCAATAAAGCATTCCAAATCATCTTCACAATTTAATGTGTATATTTTGAGACACATTGGTGCATCCTTGATTAGGGAAATACACCACATCAAATCATCTAATCCATTATCAACATCCTAAAATTGGACCCTTTCTTAAAAATATCTCACTAGGCATATTAAACCAAGTAAATCAAACCTTGCAAATGAGACTACAAAAGGAAAAATCAACTTAATTAGATAATTATTTGATTAGGATAATTAAAATTATTCTAAAAATGAGGTTACATGGAATGCACATGTCATAAATATTGGATAATCAAATATTTCCTAATATCCTCATCACATAGCAAGTTGTCAATGAAAAATTCATTGAAACTCCCACTTTCCAAGGTAATTTAATGAGAAATGGATGATGTATAATCAAGGTTTATGACATATCTTACACCCCTATTACACACTCAATCAAAATTCTTTTACATTCTAAATCTTCATAAATTAAACCTCTTACAATCTCAACCTCTCACATTTATGAAGGTGAGGATTCATTCTCCACCCTCCATCTCAATCTAAGATGGACAGCCCATAGTCACTCACCAAGTATATAAATGAAGGATCCATTCTCCATTATAGACAATATTTTTTGTGTTAAACTTATGTTATCAAAATTTCAAAATAGCTTCAAACATTTCTTTCAATTAGTCATCCAATCATGCATAGTGTAAGGAGAGATGTCATCCAAGTGATTTTTCAACATTGCCAAAGACCTCAAGCACTATATCCAAGATAATATAAACTTAAATTTTGGATAAATGGATATATCTATGAGAAAGGTATAAACATTTGATTTTATTTTCTATTTGTTTGTTTATCACTCTTTAGACCTTGCCCAATCCGAGAACATGCACTTAGGATGTTAGTTTTGTATTGTTTTGGTTTGATTTTCATTCTAACAAGAAATTAACCTCCTTTATAATTGTGTGATAAAAATATAAATACCAAATTTCATTTGATTCAACACTATGTGAAAGATGATAGTGCCAAGTTACAAAATTGCCCTACAACAGAGTAACTAGTAGACATCCTAACAAAAGAGCTTGGATGAGAAAATTTTGAAAAGTTTAGAGGAATGCTTGGGCTCACAACAACCCCTATAGATTAATGGGGATGTAATATTATTTTACATAATATTATTTTATTCCTATGAGTAGTTTTAGGAATGCTTTTGTCTTTTAGTGAATAACTCAAGATTTATGTAGGAATATGAAAGTGCATCTTGAATGTGAAGTGAACAACCATATCTTAGATTTTTTATTTATATTGCTTTGTTCATTTATTATTGAATCATGATAATAATTTTGGCTTGCACCAAATATTATTTATTGTCATTTGTAAATAATATATCTATCCTAACACATTGCACTTACACATCCTTGAGACACTATTCTAAAGCATTCAAATCTCAAAACCCCCCAAAGGAGAAATGACTAAGCTAAGTTTGAACACCTAAAACAAGGTCAAAGTTGCATATTTTCAAGTGTAGAAATCCAAAGGGTTGCATTGTATTCTATCAAATCACTCTTGATCACACATACACATACATGAGAGAATTACATATAGTTTGAACCCTATTTGAAGTATTTGAACATAGGAAATGCTCAACAACTAAATGGGTTGTAATTGGGGTTGTCCAATTTGTCTTTCTAACCCTATTTTCTAAGTCAATCAAATCTCAAAATTGAAACCATATTTTTAAGTAAAATGAAGACAAAATCTAAATCCATGCACAAGATTGAGGGAATGCAATTACTCAAAAAACATCTTAACAAGCAAGTGTAATGATCTATGGTAGAATAGACTGTAAAAACTATAAAGACAATTCTATAAGACAGTGGGCATATCCTATCACCGCATGTGTTTGGGCCTTACCATAAGTGTCCTAGTAGATTTTGATAGTCAATCTCCACAACTGAGTGATCATGAATCCATTCCAGACTATTTCTAAAACTTGTACACAAATAAAAATCATAACATAATAAAAAATAAACTAAGTGCCTTCTATATTGGTCATTTCTATATTTAATAAGTGAAATTAATCTTTGTTAAGCAATTCAAATCTTTGCATTGTATATTATATCTTATGTAATTTAAATTTCAATATTTTGGTTTATTTGGATTTCACCAAATCCAAAATAAGTTAAAACATTCTAGTGAACCCAATCTTAGTCTTAAGTGTGGCAAGCCCTGGGTCTGTTTGCCTTAGATTTCATCCTTATTTATTATGGTTTTATATTTCTTATCCATTAGATCGTGATTTTTAGGTTTGATTTCTGATTTCTCCTTGTCCTATGTACAAATCTGAATTTATTTTTTCTTTTTCCCTTAGGTTTCATGTTGTTTCTCCTACTAGGGTTTTTTTAACATGTCTTGTTTTATTTATATCTAATTCAAAAATACTTTATTTTTTAAATTATTATATATATATTTTATTTTAATTGATTGGATCAATAACCCATTTTCTCCCCTAAAATTATATACATATTTTTTAAAACTAGGGTTTCTCTATTTTTACAAGATTTTGTCTAGAGGTGAAAGATATATCTATTTTTGAAACAAATTTGGGTTTTATTTATCTAATAATATTTATAAAAAACCTCCTTTCCATCAAAATTCCTCACATTTTTCTTATAGTGGTTAGTTCTTTATGTGGTCATTGTGTCAATAATATATATACATAGCTTATATTATTTTAATCAAGTCATAATTACATATTGTTTTCTTGAATATGTAATATGTTTCAAAGTCATGTAATTAAATGGTTCAAATGTATGTGGAACAAAACTAAGGTAGAAGTTAATGATGAATAATTATTAGCTCTCCTTATTAATACATATTGTATGAATATAGAATTGGAAATGTTCCCATGTGTGACTCTTTTCATTCCTCCTCAAGGTAGTGATAACTACCATCTCTCCCCTATTATTTTCCCAAGGTTTATAGGTTCATGTTATCACAATCCCAAGAGGTAGGATGCATCCTCATGTAGAATGTTGTATGAATATTGAATTTGAAATACCTAAGGTTTGTGACTATAAAGTTACATCTTCCCAACCTATGAGCAGTGGGTTGCCTAATATGACTATCCATGATAAAATTATTAATATGAGGTTATCTATATAGGATTTACAAAAGGAAATGCAAACTCTATCTCTAATTATAAAATCACTTAAGGATAAGATTTCATGTCTTAAGAATGTTATGCATGTTGATGTAAATTGCATATTTGGTTATCCATCTAAAACATATATTTTAAAAGACTTTATCTTGAGTATGGATTAAGAAACAAAAAGCATCTATGATTAATGAATCAATAAGTTCTCATAATCTTAATAAGACTCCAATTGAAATTCTAAGGAGCAAGCTTTGAAATAAGGTTATCATATTTCCTCCTATGCATCCTCTGAAGATATCTAATTACTATTGTGTTTATCATAGAATTCATGGACATTATATGGATAATTATTTAGATTTAAATAATACAATATCTTATTGATAGTGATGACCTTACATTGAATACATCTATTAAAGCATCACTAGATTCAAGTACACATTCTTAAGTTAAATAACCTATTGAAAATGTGGTTTTGTCTCCTAAGGTTCAGTTACAAAAAGAAGAATTAAATAAATAAGGGTTAACTAGAAAAAGAGATACCTAAAAATAAATATGTACCTAAGAAATAAGTTCAAAATAAATATGGACCTAAGAAGATTGATATTATAAGTGTGGTTTCCAAGGGGGAAACTACTAAGGATTATTCATGTCTAGAGACTTTGATCATTAACCCTCACATTGATGGCAATAAATACACCAATGTTGTGGTTTATAACACTTGTGAAATCAATCTATGTCACATGACACTTCTAAAATATATTTGATATGACATTGAACACTTGAATAAGAATACTTCAGCTGAAGTATGCATTGGATCCATAAAGTGGTATGTAATTATTTGTCTCAAATCATGTTCCATTGCATTATACATTGACCATAATTTGTCTTAATATAATTCCCAACTAGGAAGATCATGAATGAAAGCAATGGATGCAACATTGATAAGAATCATGACTATATTACATTTGACCTTGGAGATGAGATATTTTCTCTTTCAATGGACCTATCATCTTCAAAGCAAGAAATTAAATTGGAAACCATTCCTTAAACTAGTGTTAAATCAATGATATCTAATTTTTATATGATCTCAATGGAAGTGCATGTTATTGATGATGAAAAATGCCTTTAAAATAAAATAAAATTAGATACATTAATTTAACAATTTGGTGCAATGCCTTACAATTATATAAGTGGATGTACAAATATGGATGTAGATACTCCTATTTTGTGGCTAATAAGGCTACTTATGTGAATGAGGATCATGCATTTTTGAATGAAGTATAATCAAATAAATTAATTCTAAACTTAATGAAATTCCATGCTAACAATGATGATGAGGAAGATTGGTATGTTAATGACATATCTTTTTACAATTATAATGAATAAGGAGGTCAAACTAATGTTGTAGTTCAAGAGCCTTCAATTAAGAAAGAGGATGAAATAATGAAATGGATGGAGGGCATACATATTCATCATCATCCATGTTAGATGGAATTCACATTGATTGATCAAGGACCTACATGTGATTTTCCTATTCATGGGATCATTGGTCAGCTCAAACGTAATCCATTGTACATATAGTTTTGATGTTTTCTTGATTGCTCATCCACTCTATTATTCTACCTTGGCATATATGTGTACATATATTTTTTCATTGACCAATGTTCTAGCCCTTGGCTTTGGTTTTTTTTATTGATCAACTTAGCCTTTTCCTTTTGATTATTTTTACCTTGATCTAGACATTAATGATAGCTACCCTATGATGATGCATCCTTTACAATATTTTGATCCTACTACATATTCTTTGCGGCATATTATTTATTTATCCTTACATATTGATTATCTCTACTTGCTATTGTTATAGCCTATATTGAATTTACATGGTCATAAATAATTAGGCCGACATATTATGATATGACCGTATACACAAATTCTTGCTCATTATGGGCATGCACCCTTTTATCTTCTCATACTCTTTTTAGATGTGGCTTTGTGATTCACATATAAAATGGAGGCATGTTCCTTGCCTTCACTTCATCAAGATTGATTTAATATTATACTTAATGCACACTATGCATTGACATATGATATGGATTGTCCATATCCATTTCGTTCTTTAATTTTTTAAGCCTTGTCTCTTAACCTTGCTTGATTACATACATGTGTGCTTAAAAAAAAATAAAAAAATAGAAAACTGGGACTTATGCATAACATGCTTGGCTAATATACACTATTGACTTATGTTATAAATCATATATATGGTAGATTACATATCTATTTTATACACACATGATTTTCATGGTATACATGTGGGATGCAAGACATGCATGTTACATATGATACATAGACATACAGATTCATGACATTCATTACATGCAAAGGATACCTTTCTACATTGGGTTCATGAATACACTAGTGGCATCTTGGTAGACTTTACATGTTACATCTTTCTATAGCCATTCCATTGATCATATTGAGTTACTTAAGAGTGACTATATATGACTTGTTCTTGTGTATAACATTTAGAGTGTTATATGTTATGGATAGTGTACTTTTTTATGCTTTGATGATGACAAAAAAAATTATGTAGACTACTATTTCTTGTTTTATGCATGTTTGATGTTGTGTCACAACCTCAAAACTCTGAACTTCAAAAGTCTAACTTTTTTGATGTTGTGATCCCACTTCTAGCAAGTGATCCTTATGATAAGGTACAATTGATTATAGTAGATGAATGTTATTCTTTATAAAATCACATAGTTAAATATCAGAGGTAAAGCATATCATGTTTGGGCCCTACATACATGGATGTTAAACAAAAAACATAGTAGGTATAATCACAAATGGCCTGTTGAAATCAACTTAAATATTATACAACAAAAACCCTCAAATTACGATAGTCATTCCTTCACTATACCACTAAGATGTAAATAATATTTCAAGCAGTACTTGTGGACTTCATTATATTTCCATTGTTTTACAAAATTAATTTTAAATGTTACATGTTTCCTTTGAGCCCTCTCCAAGATTCCCTATGGAACTTAATCCAAGGACAATGGAATATCCTAGTGCATAATTCAGTGGCTAAAATTTCTACCCAACATTTCAAGAACATATTTCATCTTTATTTAAGTCGTGGTTAAATATACTTAGACTAAAAATTTCATGAAATATAATGCAAACATTTTTAATCAATTTAGCTATTTTGAATAGAGGTGATATCTTAACCTTAGCTTGGGTGGGATTTATTCCTATCACCAAGCTTAAAATACTCTAAGGCTATTACCATTACTTATTCCAATACTATTCCATAGTTTCCCCAAGACACATTAGATAGAAGCCAATGATTCCTTACAATAATTAACTTTACATGCAACTAATAATTGATGAACACAATACTTGCCTTGCATCAAGTGGTGAGGTGCCTTATAAAACCAATTAATATATATTTTAAATAAAATATCATTCATGATTCTTTCCACATTAACCAATACAAGATTGAATCCCAAGCATGAGGTCTTAGACTTAAGCTAAAGTATTATATTACTTGCATTTAAATTACCTATGAGTTCTTTCAAATACAAGATAGAGATACTAAAACCACTCTAAGCATGATAACTAAAATGTTTCTAGCTATTTACCTAAATATTGCACAGGTTCAGACCTTTTGAAACCTAAACAATATTCATTTAGTATCGAAAACAATCTATACAAATTGTTAATTAACAGATATATCATATTATAAAAACATTTATACATACTTACCATGAAATTTAAATTATTCATTCTAAGCTAACTTAGATTATAATTTCATTATTCAACTAGATATTTACCAACGAAACTAGATGCCCTCAGTCTTACAATCCTCTGTCCATAAATCTTAATTTCAATAATCACAAATGTGATTATATTATTCAAAGTTCATGAAGTTTAATTTTTAACAATAATAAAGTTACTTCATTAGTAAACAACCATAACAATATTCTAAGTACCCAGTCCAACGATTGTCTTAGTCATGTCTCAAATATAAAGAAGCACTAGATGTAAAACCAAGTTTCACAATCAACCAAAAATACATAAGACCAGATCAAAAAAGATTTCATGATGTTATTTTTATTTTTTTAAATGCAATTAAAATCAAACTCAATACATGAGAAAGTAACATTCAAAAAAGGGTTAGGGTTTTCCTATTACTAACTACTTAACAAATTTTCCCCATTATCATGAAAACAATGTTAGATACCGACCCATAACATTTGCATAAACTACATAATAGGGTCAAAATTGCACAAATAAAGCCTTCAAAGCACATAAAACAAGTTCACTGACCATTATTATACTTGTGTGCATTCAAACAAGATGTAATAAATGCACATAACCCCAAACAGACTCCCTTCCACAAAGGCTACATAAAAACTCAATATGTGTTCAAATGAGTGTGTTATAGACTAACAAATAAGCATTTCAAGTTAAAAATCATAAATATAGTGGTCGAGGTATAAGTGACTTTCATAGAATTGAGTCATGTTACTCAGATCTTGAAATAGTCAAGTCATTTAGAAAAATAAGCTTCAAAATATAATTAAATACAACAAATATGAAATATGAGATGTAACTAAAGACTCTCATTTTATTTAATTAATCATTTAATGCCTTAACAACTTATGATGTTGTCCTTTTTATCAAATTCAACTTTATCATGCACCTATGTTATACCTTGTGAAAGTCCAAATAGAGAGTGCAATAACAAAATCCACCAATATACACACTGAACAAGTTACCTATTGCTAAGCATTCCTTCATAGTCAATATCATATTAACAATGCATTAAACAACATTTAAAGTTCAATCCACATAGATAATTGTTTCCAACTACAATAACAAAACTGAGTCCATCTTATGCAAACCAATACTAAGTTAAACATTGTCATCAAGCTATATTAACAAATATTAAGAAAGGCTCAACTACCACAATTAAACACAAAAGGGATTTTTGTACAAAATCATAGCTATACTCAATAATGAGTCTTCCTCATGAAAGGACTTTCAACACTATATTGGAAAGTTTATTAAATGAACTCATCTATAGTAATCAACCCATAGAAGAAAAATTATTACTTCAAAATTGGATTTAATACTCATGACTGAGTTTATTCATGGTAAATAAATATCAAAGCAAGAGACGTTAATTATAACAACATCAAACTGTTCACTAGATTAATGACATAGTTACTAATCATAACATAATACACCAAAGCTCAAATACTTTATCCAAATGATGAAACCAATAACATACAAAATAAACAATATATGTTAATTCATGTATCAACCAACACTTGTCTGCAAAACATCCTTTAGCACAGAGATACGCTAAAAAAGATGGGCTTATATGCCAAAGTGTATATGATTACATCTAGAGAATGAAAAAAGTAGGCATTTATAAGATTTAAGCTATATTCCACAAGATAATTAGCAATATCATGATGCCTCATAAGGTCATTGGTCCCTTCTGTCTAAGCAATGCTTATAATGAACTCAAAGCTTCAACACAAGTTGATAAAACCTTCAAACACATCAGTACAATATTAGAACTGCATTGTGAAATCATCGAGGGAAAAAAGTGACTAAAATGAGTCCAACATTTGGTGGCCCTTACCACCCCATCCATCATTTGTGATATTGCAAGAGTTCTTCAAACAAGATCACATACATATAAATGTACAAGAAGATATTAGTTCCACCATTTCACAATAGGTTTTTACAAGACAAAATATTCACTATAGAGTAAGCAAAAAAAAAAAAAAACATAAAAATCAAGGTATTACCCTACATGAAATATGCCAAGAAGACCATTCAGGGTCATTTTTGATACACAATTCACATATAACCCCAATTTTGGGCAAGGAGAATATTATGCCTATCTTACACTACTAGGGTTCCACAATGTAGTTAATATAAAATAAAAATGTTACAGATTGTAACCAAAAACTCCGCCCACAATAGTAAGGGAAGGCAAACAATACTCACAACATTCTAAGACCCCATTTAAGAGAACCCATTAAGGTAAGGGGGGCATGCAAAACCCTAAGGTTTTATATGAATCTCATTCTAAGTCTCCTCTAAAGCACACTCTCTCTCTTTTTCTTATTTCTCTACAACATACTACCTCTAAAATGACAAAAGAAAACAAGACAAAGAGTAAATGGAGAAGAAATTTATGTACTTTTAAACAAAAGCAATAGATCTAAACACCATAGTTTTGGTTCCTCTATTATTATCCTCTCCTCCTTGACCCATTTGTTTCCTTATTTTCCTTTTGCCTTGTCTATGTGTGATCTTAAAAAAAAACCCATTTTTAAAACAGAGAATATGATATCCACAAAGCCATAATTATGGCTGGGCATCATGGATGTGAAAGATAAAAAAATACATAACTCTTGATGTAGTGAGGTTTGTGTAGCATGCAGTCTACCTCTCCATTATTTTCCTCATCCTTCTCCACTACTCACTTCATGCCCTAACTCCATAATTTCCAATCGAGTTGAGGTTAATGACTCAACCACACTTTTATCGATGATGCTCTAAAACACAATCAAAATTTAATCAATGTTTATCCATTGACATAATCAAGGTTTTAAGGACTAATTCAGCGTTTTTAATCATTTTCCTTGACTTGGACTAAGGTCTAAGGCTTGTGATGATTACTTTGACTCAAACCAAGGTTTCCAAGTCATCAACTTTAAAATTTGCCAAGGCCTTGGTCAAGGCTCTTTCAAACACTACAATGGCTTTTTTAATCATTTAATTGCCAATGCCTCTTTATTCCAAGGCCCATGTCCAATTATGTCAAGTCCCACTCATGACATGAGTTTAGTTTAGGTCAAATAGAGCCAAGGACAAAGACCCAAGTCCTTTTGATCTCATTGATATCAATACAACATGGTGCCTTAAGCAAGAATATCAAACTGCACTAAACATCATTACAATAAATAACATGCACAATTCGTTCCATGCCAATTAAGGCCACTCAGAATATAAATTAACAAATTATGCACAGTACAAGGTATCCACCGTACGAACAACATAATATGGAAATGGTGGAATTTTACAGTTATTCTTGTGTCTTACCCTTTTATACCTATATACCACTATTTGCTCTAGTTGTTAGAACTCTTCCACCCTTGATCCTAGTTCATCCTTCAATTGTACTTGCAATCATGTAAATAACATCAGTAGTACATGTATCTTATGGATAATGCTCAAAATTAAATATCAACATAAACATCATATAAACATGAAATAAACCATAGATCAAAATCATCATATTATATTATCGTAAAAATGTTGTAAGTGTTTTATTATATTTCAACAAGGTAGGCTATGACATGTTGATGATTGTTACATGGTGTGATCAATCATTGTGTTTTACATTGTGTGATAATTTTTATGCATGACATTATGTATTCCATGTATGACCATTATGTGTTATAGTGTATGCCTCTTTGGGTGATCATTTGTGATTGTTGCATTGTATGAGATGTGTGTGACATTGATTGTTATCTTGCATGATTCTATGATTGCATTGATTGTGTGTTGTCACATCACACATCAGTTGTGTTGAGGATCCTCTTGTTCATGTCATGGCTATGTTGTCTGTTTTAGGTTGGATTCAAATCAGATTCAAGTCATGTCTTGAGTGCTTCTATGCATCATGATAATGACATGTGTGCATATGTGTATATCTATATGGTTTTTAAGCTTATGGTGTCATGATTGTTATAACACATTCTTATATTGCATATAATGCCATGATCTCTATCATGCATCTTATGAATGCCTTATTACTCAATTATTATATATATGATGACTAATACTGCTTGTTTAATTTCTATATCTACTTGACAAATTCTATGACATAATGAGATAATACGTGGATCAGATTGAACAAAATTATCAGGTATAGGGATCAGATTGAGAAAGTTTAATGGGCATACATATTATGGCATTTTATATCACATTAAAGTACAAATGGATTTATATTTTTAGGGCATGGATTTTATGCATGCATGCACTTTTCTATTTATATGATGGGAACGATGGTGCTAGGTAAAGACTTTGAATCAAAAATCCATCTTCAGTAGTTGATTCATAGTTTTTAGATTTACATACGAACCGGATGTGGGGTTTCACCTTTTACATAAAATATTGGTACGAGGCTCTGCTTTAGCATATGAACCTAGTATAGGTTCTACAAAAATAATTATGATGATATTTTGAGTAGTTAGATGAGGTTTTGTGACACTCAATTGCTAGCACTTCTCACTCTCCAATGAGAGTTGAGGCATCTATCATCTCAACGCATGGTTTAGATGACCATTGTGTGTTAGAGTGTGTGCCTCTATGGGTGCATATGTGTGTGTATCGATATGGTTTTTAAGCTTGTGGTGTCATGACTATTATCACACATTCTTATATTGCATACAATGCCATGATTGCTATCATACATCTTATGCATGCCTTATTACTCAGTTCTTATATCTATGATGACTATTACTGCATGTTTAATTTCTATATCTACTTGACATATTATATGACATAATGATATAATACATGGATCAGATTGAACAAAATTACCAAGTTATAAGGATCAGATTGAGAAAGTTATCAGATTTAACTGAGGGGCATACATATTATGGCATTTTATATCACATTGAAATACAAATGGATTTATATTTTTAGTGCATAGATGTTGATCATGCATGCAATTTTAAATTTATATGATGGGAACGAAGGTGATAGGTAAACACTTTGAATCAAAAATCCATCTTCAACAATTGATTCATAGTTTGTAGATTACATATGAACCAGATGTGGGGTTTCACCTTTTACATAAAATATTGGTACGTGGTTGTGCCTTAGCATACGAACCTAGTATAGGTTAAAAAATAGGTACGATGATATTTTGAGTAATCTGTTGAGGTTTTATGACACTCAATTGCTAGGACTTCTCACTCTCCAATGAGGGTTGAGGCATATATCATCTCAACCCATGATTTTAACAAGTGGCATCTCTTGGGGGCATAATCACCCCATTCTCCAATGACTTTAGAGGGAAGCTTGGTTCGCATACCCACAGGTGTATTCATTCCTTAATTTTTTTAATTTCAAATATTTCAGTGATCTATATTGTTTTAGGTTTTCTATCATGAGTGTGCATTGATTTATACATGTTTCATTATAGGTTTTACAAGGAGTAAGTTGGATATTCGAAACATACTTGAAGACACCAAATGTGGTTATACTAAGGTACCAAATTTCTTACTTCATCTTTTTAATCTAGCATTTTTAATACTATATTAAAGGGGGAATTCATAGACACATAAATTTGGTAATATCCAATTAAAAATATTAGTTTTTGTCTATCATTAACATGCATGACTTATGCGTACACATATGACACATGCACGCCCCTTTCCCAAATTTTAGTCATTCATGTAGAATCTTGGCCTTCCCAATTTTTAGTCATTCATGTACAATATTTCTCTAGATTATGTTTTAATGCTTTATCATCCTAAGCAGACTATCACCATATTATAAATTCTTATCTTTTCCATCTTGGACAATGTTGACGACAGTCAGATGCTGTCAGATATTGGTAGCATACATCTTTGTCAAATCCATCCCTAGAGTTGGTCTATACATTTTGCATGTAAGTTATGGAGGGTAATTAATTATATATATATATATATATATATATATATATATATATATATATATATATATATATATATATTGCATGTAAGTTATGGAGGGTAATTACCTATATATATATATATATATGGACATCAAGTCTAAGGCCATGGCTATCTAAAATTCATCTGAAGATTGCCCATGCACATTGATAATTATGTTTGCATATCCTTGATGCACTATCCTAAAGCATCCAAATCTAAAAATCACTCAAAGGAATAGATACTAATATGATTTCGATAACCTAAAACAATGTCAAAATTTAATATTGTCAAGTGTCAAAAGCCAAAGGGTTGCATTGTATTTTAGCATATCACTATTGAGAAAACATACATATAGGTGAGATAACTATGTGTAATTTAAGCCCTCTTCAGAGTATTGAAATGTAGGAAACACTCAACCACTCACTAAGGTGTGGTTTGGGATATCTGACCCATTTTTTTAGGTTAAACAAGTGCCAAAAGTGGAGCTAGGGTTTCAAGGCAAAGGAAGACAAAATATGAAGTTTTATATAAGACTAAGGGTGGGATATTATTCAAAAAACATCTTAACAAGAAAGTGCAACAATATGTCACTAAACACATTGAAAAAACTATAGAGAGAATTATGTCATGGACATATCTAGTCACCATAGGTGTTTAGGCCTTACTGTCCCAACAACCTCACAAATTTTAATAGTTAGTTCCTAATCCAAGCATTCACATATCCATTGTATATTATTTTTTATGATTGTACACAAACATAGAGCATAACATAACAAAAATAATCTAGGTGACTTCTCTCTTGGTCATTTCTATATTTAGTAAATGCAATCAATATTTATCAAGCAATTCAAATATGTGCACTTTATGTTATATCTTATACAATTTGAATTTCAAATAAATTGGCTTATTTAGATTCACTAAATCCAAATAAGGTAAAACACATTGCTCATTCACCAGAATTTGTTGTCTCTTTAGTAACCAAGACACTCTATATAGATTTGGATGCACAAACCTTTTCAAAGAATTTTTTTCAACCATCTCTTACAAAATAAGACTATTTGTATTGCCACTATCAACAATCAAATTGCAACACTTACATGTAGATCTGCATTTGATTCTGAATATAATCTTTTTCTCTACATGACTATTATCTACTTTTGTTGTTTTTAACATCCTCTTTAGCATGGGAGATTCACACATATCTGGATCTTTGCCTTGATATATTGATGCAAAACCCTCCTCATTAGCTTGTGTGATATGTACATTTGCATCCATTTTCATGCTACCATCACTATGTGCATGTGGACACTCAAATGTTTTTTCTAGTTTCTCCACATCTAAAGCATGTACCCATGATCCACAAAATCTACCTCATCAACAAAGGCTTGTACCTCTTGTAAATTTTCCTTTGTCTCTTTGCCCACTTGTAGCATTGCACTAAGAAGTACTAGCTTCTCTTTCTTGCATATAGTAACCTTGTCGTTACTTCATTGTCCTTACACACATGAACACTTTTCTTTCCCTCTCACTATGCTTTGTTATTTGTGTGACAACTTCTCATCTTCCTTTAACACTCACTAATATATTTCTTTAATATATTGTAACCAAATCATATTATACTCCACTTGAATGGAAATTGGAAACTCATTCAGGTGCCTTGAGATATTCTTGGTTTCATATTCAACATGACCCACTCTAATGGTGAGTCTATAGAACTCCTTAGTGCAATATTTCACACCCATCTCTCTTTATCGCAAAATTTTCAACTTCTTAAATAAAATCAACCAATAATGAGCAAGTAAAAATTTAGCCTTCAACTTTGCAACAAGTCTATCCTAGGTCTTGATATTTTATTTACCTCTATGAAATTTTTCCACCTGCACATGTTCACACCATAAGGATGTGCGACCCTTCAACTTCATACATACAAATCTGACCTTCTTGGGATCTTCCATACTCTCATACTCAAATTATATTTCTAACTCAATGATCCAATCAATGAGTTCTTCAAGACTCGAACTACTTAAATAACTAGAAGGGTCCAACTCTGGGTTACTAGTCATCCTCACAACTAGGCACAAGAATATATCTTCAGGTTCATTGACCTCTTCTTCTGTAATCTAGTTCTTAGGCAACTCTTTTACGTCTTCATTATCTTTTTCATCATCCACCACCCTAACACCTTGATATTTTACAGTCTCCATAGCCTCTAAACGATCTTGCATATCTCTTATAAATCCAACCAAGTCTACAAGTCTTGGTGCTCTATTTGTTATTGCAATGAACCCTACTTGGTGTGTCATTTCCTTGAAATCAAAGAACATTCACTACACCTACCCAAAAATAGTTTGGAAGATGTCTTCATTGATATCTACCCACACTCACAAATGCAAAAGGCAGACTTGTATCTACGCACTCTCCTACTAGGAAGAAACCTTGCTCTAATACCAATTGATGCAGTTGTAGTTAAGGCATCTCTTCAATGAGACCCCTAACTGTGACTACATCAAATTTATTGTGGCTTGTGAACCTTGATTTGGTGAATTTTTCCATATTGTTTATTATTATTTTTAGCATTAATTTTCTTATAATATTATCTTGACAAAATTTGAGAAAATTTTAGAGGGTTTTAGGGTAAGGATGTCATGGACATTGGGGGATTTTAGAGTTGCCTCCTTGACCAACCCAAATATTTGTGGGGATCATAGTTTTTCTCTAATCTTGGTATTAATGGGTTGCCTCCACCAAGGGTTTGAACTAGTGGGGAGTTTAAGGCTTGGGTATTAAGTTATCTCTTCAAATTTTGTGGACATTATATTAAATAAGAAAGTACATGGTTGAGATTCTTATTGTAACCATCATTTTCCACGTTGATAACCCTAGGGATTACAGTATTGAATTTTTGAGATATGGTTTTGTTTATTTTTTATGGATTTGGCCATTTGAGATCCTACTAGAATTAGTCAACTTGTCACAAACTTAGATCGTAGCTAAGTTTAACAACACTATAAGTTTCTCTATTCTCATCTCCTACTTAAGCTTAAGTGATGGCCTAATGGTTTATCAAACTCCCTTGTGCTTGTGGGTTGACTAGTGTTAACTACCTAATGATGTCATATGATTAGGAGGTGAGCTTCCCTTTATTCTTGTAGTTAGCTAGATGTGTACAAGTCAACACTTTGAAATTTGGAGAAGCTCCTAATCTTATGGAGCGAGGATATGTTGTGTTGGGTACTTTATTTTTATGTAAATGTTATCATATTGAACATTGCTATTGTGGCGAAGGGCCAACTATACCCTTAACTGGTGATGTGGATTTATTTAGGGATGTATACCTAATGATGATGCATTAGAAGAAATTATATTTGGTTATTTATAATATAGTTCCAAATGTTTTAATTAGTTGCAATTTGAATTTAGCTATTTTGATTGAGTATCAGATTTATTATTTCTTGTGGTCCTTTGTACCCAAAAAATAGGTTAGGATGATATTGAGTAAGGTCTTTAAATCTAGTGTGTCACTCTATTTAGTCATTTGAATGATTTTTATGCTTATTGATTATTAATGTCATTTATTTGATTGTCTTAGATTGTAATTATTTTGTTTTGATGTGGAAGAAAATATGTATGTATGTATTTTAGAGATTTTAAATTATATTATTTATTTTTATTTATAATTTAAGAAAACAAAAAAATAAGGGCCTTGGCCCTAGGTTAGGCAACACAAGTGATCTTGATAGATCCCAAACTAATAAAGTTGAGCCCCAAGGAGGCAAGTTGCAAGGTGAAAGGGGCTCGAGGTCAAGGACATCAGGCGACAAGTTAAGAGAAGGTTAAGATTGAGGACCCCAATGTGATCATGGTGTAGGCCTCTAGGTGGTAGGGTCAGGCCTAGTGAGAGGCAAGTTGAATGGGTTACCTTCACCGAGCCCCTAGGGCATTGGTTTATGTTGTGTTAGATTTGGGACTTGGGGTGTGTAAAATGGAAGCCTAGGTTGTGAGCCCTAGCAGTGATGATGTAGATGGGGGTCAGCTAGGCCAAGCCTCCGGGGAAAAAGGTGACCCTAGGTAGAAGGCACGGGTAGAAGAAAAGGCATGCCCTCAGCTAAGAGCTCAGGGTAACTAGGTTATTTCGAGGAAGAGGAGCCCTACGATTTGAAACTAGGGTAGAAGGGAGTGTTGAGGGCTTTGGTGATGGCAAGGTCATTGAGGAGTTAGTTGGAGATAAGAGCGAAGGTTAGAACTTGGGGAAATGGAAATACTCAGGTATGAGAACCCAGGTGGGGTGGTGAAGACGAGGTTGGTTGTGTTTAGCCCTAACCTGTGCATGACATAAAAGGAACCTCGGATGGAAGCCCAAACTGGTCATTGAGAACCTTGTGTTGTATGGCTTGAGGGAGGGAACTATAGAAACCTGGGTTCAATTTGGTGAGCCCTAGTGGTTAAAAAGAGGAGGGCCCTTGTTAGTAGCCTAAGGCACTTAGGAAGGGTAGTTGGATTGGCTAAGATGATCTTGGTAATGTTTGTGAACATCCAAACCTGTGTGGCCTGGGCAAGGCAATAATGGACCCTAAGATGAGACCTTGGGTCGTAGGGAACTTGAGCGGTCAACATGGTCGATCCCCCTTGCGTTGTGAAGAATGCAACCCCAAGCTTGGATCCTTGAGTAGGAAAGGACTAGGAGGCCATCTAGGTCAGGCCTCCTCTTGGGTTTGCAATGGAAGAGCTCCCCCACACTGAAGCCAAGGGTACTTCTTTTAGAAACCTACAATAAATGCAAATAGAAAGGTTAGTACGAGCAAGATAAAGGTGATTAAAAGAGTAAATAGAAAAGGGGATAAAATACTTGTGTAAACCTATTCATATCTTTACAAATCAAATGAGATTGTAGCCAAACTAAGAAATCAAGATTATGAGGATTTACCCATGGAGGCCAAGGTGGATTTGGGAGTGGGATCCATGGTTTGAGCCTTCTCCTTCTCCCCTTACTTTATCCTCCTTTCCCTTGTGTTGTGTACAAATGACCCATGTCAAGGTTTAGAAGGCCATTTGAAATACCCATAAAGATTTCAAAGGTTTTATTAGGGATTTTTAAAATGGAGGGTTGAGATTTCTTTTATCCACATTTAAGAACTTGACCCTACATTTATTTTGATGGAATTGACCATTTCACATGGATAAATTATTATTATTATATTTATCCTTTTAATATGCTATATAAAGTGAGAAGGGTCATGTGTAGGGTAAATCACCAAAGCGATATCCCTAATATGTTGTAACTTAAAACCACCCCTTGGCACTCTATCTAAAGTGAATGGTATAACTTAAAAACACACCTTAGTACATTTAAGTCAACCTTATACCTAAGGTATGTATGTGCATATTATAAACCCCCAAGTCAATTTGTCTAACATATATGAACCTCGTGACCCTACGACTAAACTAAACCCAATATCATCTAGATTTACCATGTGCATCTATTATGCGAATTGCAATCCTTAACCTCATGTTGGGTGTTCTCATTCTTCTATTTAAAAAAAAAATTACCTTTTAATTTTATTTTTCTGAGAAATTATTATGGGCATTACACTAACACCCAGAGATCCAAATTTACAATATCCATTCATATCATTTTATGTCTTTATTTTAAAATGTGTTTACTGTTAGGAATTAGTTTTTACATTAGTTGTTACATTTAAATTTTTTCCAGAGGTAAATATTATATTGTGTGAGTTAGTTATTAGAATATATTATTTGGTTATTCAAATATATTGTGGTAATAATATATTCGTACATAGTCAGTTTGTTAGTTGGGAGATTGTTAGTATGAGAGTTTGTAAGGATCTCGCCACCCTGAATATAGGAAATGTATTTCCTATATAAACTTTGTAATGTTTCAAATAAACATATAAATCAGAGTATAATAATATATTATTATGTTCAAATTATTTCATCTGGTGTTTGGCTCTTTTATATTGTATTAATTTACTCAGTTCTATTATCTAGTATCAGAGCAGAAAAATGGTCTTGTAAATCTATGGAGTAGATTATGTTCAAGATGGGAGTCTTTGATAGTACATCTTGATAATATTCATGTTCATCCCGCTGTATGAAAGAGTTTCAGAGTCCTATGCCCTGTGATTAAGATTCTACAGCAGCAGTGAATTAAATATTGAGATATTTGATTTGTGCATTGATCAATTAACGATTGGTGAAGATAAATAAATCGTAGTATGCTTTGAAGACTAGAACAAAAATGTCTTATGCTTTGCCTAGAACAAAAATATCTTATGCTTTGCAAAGGAGATCTGGTAATTAATGCCACAAATCGCATCGAATCTGTTGTAGTCAAAGTTTTTAGTGTTTTGCTTAGACCCGTTTCAAGCTTCGTAGTTTTCAATATCTGCCAAATTTGTGCACTCATTGTATTCTTTTGTTTTGAATCGACACAGCATCCCCAGATTTTTGTCTTCATCCTCATGTCTATTATATGCTACAGATTCATTCCCTTGTTTTACTTATGAGAGCAAACCTATTGGAAAAGAAATTTTAATTTTTTGTTCAAGAGTAGACACAATCTTCCAAATCCTCTTCAAACGGCATCATCGTCCACGTAGTCCTGGAGTCCATTCAAATCTGCATATTGATTCTTTACCACTGACGTGCTGCAAAGAACAAAGGAATAGGTCAACATTTGTAGCATCATTTTTTATTGATCTGTAGAGATATATACTGCAGAACAGGCCTTAGTACGTCCTTTTTTATCAGCGTTCACTCTGTCAATTCTGTGTGTCGCTCAACTACATGCATTTCATCTCCATCACCCAGTTTTTCAAATGCACAGTTCATGTGATAAAATCTCAACGCGCTATTCAAACACCGTCCAAATTGGAGTGCGAACAATTCACTGATATTTTGATCAGCTAGAAGACTGTAGATCGAATACCACGCAATCTACGTGCATTCTGACAATTTTTATCAGTCAAGCAATCTTACTCCATGCTCAGGTAGCTTTGCTTCGCTAATCTTCAAAGTCACCTTCAAGGTCACCAGATATCCTCAGAAACTGCCTCCCAAACTGCCATGTCACAGTTGTTTGCCACATAGTTCACCAACATTCCTCATATCACACAATGTATTTAGGTATTTATTGAGTTTTGTATATATTCTTTCTGATCAAAGTTAAGTTTCAGACTTATAAGTCCATGTCTATTTAGTGGGAGTTGTTTTATGTATAGGTATTATTTTTAGTTTTAGTTGTTGGTCTTTTAGTAGTAAGTCGTTTGGTACTATGAGTTATAATCATTTAGCATTGTGTCTAGTCATTTATTAAGGTTTAGTTTTGATGTTGTTAACAAAAGTCAAATTCTTTTATGTTAAAGAAGTTATTTGTAAAGTATGTCAAAAAAATTTCAATTGTGTCATATCAAAAAATTTGGAATGTCAAAGTAATTTTTGAGTCGGTTTTAAACGTGTTGTTTCTTGTCAAAGAGTCAAAGTCTTTTTAGTGAGTCATTAATTATGTGTTGTCATATTGTTTGAATCAAAATCAATTATTTGTACAAGGACGTATTATCATTTGTACACGACGTCTTGGATCAAATGTCAAAAGTGTCAGTCTTATGAGGGGATCTCTTCTCGAAAAATTAAATCTGAGCTTCATCGACACTTTTGAATGAACAACTTCACCTACTAGAGGATGGAGGAAACAGACGCTGGAGGTTTCAAAGCCTCTCGACAGTCACCAATGACGAGACCCAGATGATTTGATGACATATTATGTGGTATATTTTTTATAGTTTTAATTGTATGTTTGCAAATAAGCACAAAAGTACATACATGTTCAAGTAATGTAATTAGTGAACAATTCCAAACATAATTCCCTGATGTAAAAACATAGTGAAAGAACAAAAAGCACCAATGTAAGTCAATTCATAGATCTTGAAAAGATCTGTGGTAGATCCAAAAAACCATTAGAGGTGGACAGTTGATGAGGTTCTTGTTCATGTCAAGATTTGTGGTAAACCTATTCAAAACCATGGAAGGAGTGAACATTTCTTTGTATCAAGGTCATGAGCCAAATAATTGAACATGCCACAGGGGTTAGCATACTGCAAGTGAGTGTAAATTTTTTGCACCATGTAAAAACTAGGGGGGGATGTTAGGGATTAGTTTTTACATTAGTAGTTACATTTGAATATTTCCCTGACAGGGAAATATTATATTGTGTGACTTAGTTATCATAATATATTATTTGATTATTCGAATATATTGTAATAATAATATATTCGTATATAGTCAGTTGGTTAAGTGAGAGATTGTTAGTGTGAGAGTTTGTAAGGATCTCACCATCCTGATTATAGGAAATGTATTTCCTATATAAACTTTGTTATGTTTCAAATAAACATATAGAGCATAATATAATAATATATTTTTGTGTTCAAATTATTTCATTTGATGTTCGACTCTTTTATTCTATATTAATTTACTCAGCGCTGAACCAATTCTATTAATTTTATCATCTACTTTGTGGCTATGCACGCACCTCAAGGTGAGGGAAAATGTAGACAACTTAAAATGGCCCATTGGCCTTTATTAAGTTTTATGTATAGGTAATTTATTCAAAATTAGATATTAATCAACCAATATGTCAACTTATGTGGCCTACAACCCTCATTCATTTGTCCTCTTGCCATCCCCCTGAGCCATTTTTGAGTTTGTCCACCCCATGTCAGGGCAAAACATACACTCCAAACCCCTGTCGGGATCATCCATGCGGTCCAAGAATTGGATTTTTGTTCCCCTTTTTAACTAGATGGACCCATCCACCCCTTCCCGCCTTGCTTATTTCTAGCCATTAGAGGTCAGCAAGCACTGTAATATCGCCAAAGTTTGAATTTAGGCCATCTATACATAGACTATTGATTGGGTTCAATTAATCATCAACCACACTCGAGCATCTATCATTTCATAACTAGTCCATTCTATTATGGAATACTCTTCGAGCACTTATTGATGATAATTTTGTTATGCAATTTCATTACACGACATCTTTGTCATCTTTGTAGGGTGTGACTATTAAGGGGCAAGTTAAAAGACACTAGACACCCAAGTCCTAGAGAGGTTTTCATACTTAGTTTTGTTTTGTGAAGTTCGTGTTTGACTTTTTATTGAGCAAAATTGAAAAAAAAAATATTGCAAGATACTGCTGGATACGTCACCCATACGTATCTGAGTGTATCCACAGCCCAAGGACGCTCCCTGGGCGTATCCCCGCGCTCCCAAATCCTAGGGGGGTGTATCCGGGAACGTAGGTTCTAAGTAGCCAACCTCAAAGTAGTCAATGAGTATTTTCTCCCTTTATCACCAAATCCAATCACCCTTGTTGGATTTTAATGGCATGTTATCCTTATCATTTTGGTTGGATGAGCTTTCCTTTAATACCAAATTATATGTTCCATGAGAATTTATTAATTAGACACTACACAGTGACGAATGAAAATAAGTGTCGTGTGTGCGTCTTGTAGACACCCAAATTTGGTATGAGCCTTATTTTTACAATGTTTTTCATGTGACTTTACATATATAGACTCTCATTTGCGAATGGAACGCTTATTGTTTTGTCTCAGTCTTAAACTCTCTTGTCTACTATGTCTAATTGCATGTCTTGTGTTTGAGTTTTCCCAATGCTTTGTAGGTCTGTTAGGGATATCTAGTTCTGTTTCTTTTGTCTGCGATTCTTGTGTGCTCAAGGAGTACCAATAAACCCAAAGTGTGCCGGTTTCTGACAAGGTCTGTTGTTGCCAGTAGTGTCCTAGCATAACTTGAGAGTATCTTTCGAGAATGACACCCTTCGTATCAGTGTTTTTAACCTTTTTGGGTCGTATTGAGTCAGCGTGTGCGCGCCAATAGTTCTCTAATCCAAATTTGAGAGCACTATATATACAAAGTCCTTAAGAGCATTCTAAGAACAAGATTTCATTGAAATATAAAAACATACAAAAAGCAAATACACATCTAGTTCACTGATATTCTGCGATTACCATAGATCTGCAATTTTCTAAAGAATAAATCTGATTGCACACATCAATTGCATGCTTATACCAAAGGAGGACCTAGATAAAATAACATTCAAACTTGCGTTCACATAATTTGGCGCACATACACATTAGTGAAAGAACTATTTATGGTTTGAGCCCTCTCGAAGTATTGGAACATAGGCAACACTCAACAATTCAATGGGGAGTGGCTAAAGTCAATCCAACCCAAAAAACTAACCCATTTTTCAAGTCATCTTGGTGTCAAAAGTGCAATTAAGGTTTTGAAGCAAAGAGAAGGAAAACAAAGATCCATGTGCAGGACTAAATGTGAATGCACACATAAGAGATATCTACAGGTGCAAGTGCAGTGATCTAAAGTGGCACAGTGAATTGAGACAATAACAATAGAGCCTAGATAATATTAGTCGCAGCAGAGGTCTAAGCTTTGCCGGAAACGTCCATGCAAGATTTGAGCTCATGTTTTCTAATCTAATAGTTCACAGAGCATTTTCAGAGACAATGACGAACGCAGTGAGCAACAGAAATAAAAAATCAACTAAGTGCATCTCTCCTCTATTGCTTTGTCAATTCTAAATATAGTTTAAGTGCAATATCAGTCTCTACCTTTTACATTCAGATTTGCATGATTAATGTCCTATTTTACAAAATCTGACTATTCATAGTTTTATCTTATTCAGATTACATTAATCCCAAAATAAATAAAACGCATCCATCAAATTACATCAGTGATCCCAGGAACATGGGGTATTATGGGTTTCGGCTTTCTGACTTTGTCAACCACAATTGCCTGAGTTGTAAGGACCATGCCTGCAACTGAGGCTGCATTCTGTAGAGCACATCTTGCAACCTTGGCGGGGTCTATGACTCCTGTATTAACAAGATTTTCATATGTATCTGTCATGGCATTATAACCCATCTCCCAGCTCGAAGATAAAATTTTCTCCACTACAACGGCACCCTCAATACCGGCATTATTTGCAATCAATTTTGCAGGAGCTAATAGTGCCTGCAACAAATTTCGGTATAAGAATATCTGACTATTTTAAATTCCTTGGCCGAAGGGACTAGGCTTAAAAAACTTTAAAGTGGACGTTAGCATATTTTGGACTACAATTTGCCCACAACGTAATGTTATGTAATGCTTGTCACATTGGATAAAGCACAAAAATATGCACCTTCTGTACAACGTCAGCCCCAAGACGTTCCTCAGGATTATCAATAGATTCTTTTATGACTGAAACGTAAGAAGATAGATGCACATAAGCAGTCCCGCCACCTGGCACAATACCTTCCTCAATAGCTGCAAAGGTTGCATTCTTTGCATCCTCAATTTTAAGTTTTCTATCCTCGAGTTCAGTTTCAGTGGCGCCTCCAACCTAAGATGCATAGTATGTGCTTTTAGCTTGTATAATTCAAATACTTACTGACAAAACTTGCTTCCTCTCTAGGCAAAATGGCCATAATGATTCACATTCAGAAAGTGCATAAATCCCATAAAGACAATACCGCATTATGCAAAAAGAATAATCAAAATGCACCTTAATGACAGCAACACCTCCTGAGAGCTTTGCAATTCTCTCAGATAATTTCTCTTTGTCATAGGAAGAATCAGTCTTTGCTAGTTCATTCTTAATTTGGGCAATTCTTGCATGAATTTCATCTTTGGTGGCAGCATCAGCAATAATGGTGGTTGAATTTTCGGTTACTGTAATTTTCCTTGCAATACCCAGCTGCTCAATAGAGGCATTCTCAACATTCAAACCCAGTTCACCGACCAGAAAATCTGCACCTGTCAAAAACATGGTCAATTGTTAATATGTAATGAAAGGCAAACTTGGAAACTGAAAATGAATGTGAAAGTGGAAATATATAGGCTTCTCAATACTTCTCACATGAGTGTTCCCTACTAAGGTTCACTTTATCGATTCATTGTTCAACCACCTAGAGACATGATGTTATCATGTCTCTGAGATTATGGAATAGCTGACTTGTGGTGCATGTAACTCCTGTTTAGATAGGATGATCCCAATGGGTAACTTTTGTAATAGGTCAAATGGGTGACTGACTAAAATAGTTAAATTTGAATAGTCGTTGACCTAATGTCTAAAGGGTTTAACTCTCCCCCATAATTATCTAATAAGTGGATATATACAGTGGGCATATATCATCGTAGATAGAGCAAAGATTATATATTATGAATAATTTCTATCGAGTAGTAAAAATAGAGTAAGATAGCAGGTTTGGTTCTCATAGCAGGAGATTTCTTGTAGTGGTTCCTTCCTTAAAGAATAGTTTATAATATAACCCAATCTTAAAGGTATTTCTATTTCTATTCCGAGTATATTGAAGATTAGGAAAAAAATGACCCATCATACATCTCGTGCGTGTGACATGTTATTATTCTGCAAAATTTCTGTATTCTAGATATTTGGTTCATAACACAATCTGGGCATCATGCAGGCATTATCATATGACATTAATTTGTTGACTGGCTCTGAATATATCTACAACTAATACAAGATAAAGATGTAATCTCTGAGGAAATTCTACGTGTTAAGACACACAAAAATTGATTGCATTATTTCAATGTTAAATAAGCTTCCCTCAACATAGGGATGAAGCTGGTAGAGTCATTTGATTGAAGCATGTGGCTGGGCAACCCCTACACATCAAACAAGAAATAACGATAACACACACTAAATATCCATCCACTAGATAATGACTCACTGCAAATCAGTTAATTTTGTTCTATTGAGATTTAGATTTACTGAATAAGATAAATCCAAGGCAGTTAATTTGATAAGTCATGGGACTGAGCATATTATAATCCATCTTTGACTAACTTTGCAGGCAGTTAATGCTACCTTTATTATTTTTCCTGCTTGAGGAAGACTATGTAAGGCCCCTAATCAGAATATTTACTGTATAAGCACAACAATAATTATAATATACTAATGCACAAATTGAAGTGGAATCACATGTAACTGCCACATATTACATCATGATACCATGTATATCGTCTTTGGAAAAAGGAAAAGGAACTACCATGGGGTATTTTTGAGTTGTCCTGAATAAGCAGTAAAGCTCTTAGTCCTAACATCTTTTGAACTCAACCTTGGAGGGAAATCTAAGTGCATTAAATTTCATATTCACCTGTGTCCCAAATAATTCGATGACTATTTCCAGGAACAGTTCATATATTGAAGCGTCAAGAAATCTAAGTGCATAAAATTTCATATTCCCGTGTCCCAAATAATTTGATGACTATTTCCAGGTACAGTTCACATATTGAAACATCAAGATTCCAAATGTAACATAAAATACTTTTCAAGAAAAGATTTATTTTTTTGGAATTTTTATTGAAATTTTAGAAGGATTAAATTTCCAAATGTCCATGGGGCATGTTTGAGTTAGTCCTGAATAAGCAAGAAAGCTCTTAGTCCTGAATATGTAGTAAAACTCTTCATCCAGAATAAGCAGTAAACCTTTTCGTCCTAACATCTTTTTGTAGACACCTAAGTTTGGTATAAGCCTTGTTTATAATGTGTTTTTCATGTGAATTTACAAATAGGGAATTTCACTTGCACATGGGGCACTTATTGGCGCTTTTGGTCTTGGTCTTACACTTTCTTGTCTACTTTGTTTGATTGCATGTCTTGTGTCTAAGCTTTCTCTATCCTTTTTGGTTTTGTCACAAGGATCCCTGGTCTTGTTTCTTCCGCCTCTGATTTTGTTTTTTGTGTTCAGTTAAATAATGATAAGATATGGATTGTGCCAGTTGATTGTCACCATCTACAACAATTGCTGGAGGATCTACCTCCTTCGCAGGAATCAAAGCTAAGTTTGTGGCAATAGACCAACCTTGCTAGAATCTACAAGTTGTTTCCATCTCATACATTAGGGATGAGCACCAAGATCTTCATATTGCACTGGATGGCTAACTAGATCGCATGATTATTGATTGCCAAACTGTCTAAAAATAGGGGTCTGATTGAGGCAGGCCCCTCACAACTACCCCCCATTTTTTTTTTCTCTTGCAAGCTCTCTTGTAGTGGAATAGGGTTTCTGAAATAGGAGAAGGAATTTTGAAAGATCCACAACCCAATTCAGCAATGTAAGAGAGCTTTCTGATCAGCAAACATATACAAAGGCGCTCAAAATTTTAGCAAGATTTGACATTAGCTGGACAAAATTGAACTTAACCTGCCAAGACTGACACCGTAATTTCGGTCATGACCTAAAATGAACAGTTTGATTTTGGTAGTTTTCTGTAACTACTCTAATCTACATCAATTTTTTTGGGTTTGCTCTGAGACTGCTTCCGCACCACCTTTTAGTCACTTTCGACTTCCAACAGAGTACAAGCAAGTCATGATCCAAGTATTTTTTTAAGAACTCTCATTGTCAATTCCAAGCATTCTTATCCACCAATTATTGCATAATTCACATATGTTTTGTTGCTATATTGTTGTATTTATTTCAGATTTGTCTTGTGCAACCCCTATTGATGATTAATGTAGTGTCTCTAGACCGTTGTGTACCCTTTCATCAAAACAACTACATCAAAGGGTGCCAGAAGTTAGAAACCGAAGCAGACCTGTAAAAGGTTGTGTGTGGTAGCGTTGTGCAAAGCTTTGTTGTAGTTGTCTTGAAAGAAAAGAAGTCTTTCATCCCATGTGTGTTGCCTTGAAAGAAAAGAAGACTTTCATCCCGTGTGTGTTGCTTCTTTGAATTACACATTTTCAAAAGATGTACGATCATCCCTTTTACCACTTCCGTTTGCCCACAAGTCTATGGATGGAATGCAGTAGACTTGTTCAACTTTGTGTCCGTCATTGACCAAAGTGCTTTCTAGAAATTGCTCAAGAAGCTTGTATCCCTATCAAAGATGATAGTTTTGAGTAACCTAAAGTGAATCTAGACATGCTGAAAATGCAGTTGAGTTGTTTCTAGACCCGAGATTGCCTTCTTACAAGGTGTGAGAATTGTCATCTTGGAGAATTTATCATCTACTACCTAAACACAATCATTACCATGATTGATAGTAGGGTAGCTTGAGAGAAAGTCCAAGGAAAGGGATTCCCATGGTCTCGTTGGAATGCGTAGAGGTGTGTACATACCTTGCTTCTTATTGACTAGTTTAGCAATTGCACATGTAGTACAAAACATGATGTATTCGACAACATTTGATTTAAGATGTGGCCAGAATAGGTACTTATTCAATACCGCAAGGGCCTTTAAAACTCCAAAATGTCCTACAAGCTTTGCTAAAATGAGCTTCTTGTATTAGTTTTGGTTTCTCTACCTTGTGCTGCACACACAAGTGCCCAGGATGATATAGTAATTTATCCTACAAGTAGAAAATTGGAACTGACTTAACGTTGAGCAATGTCCGATAAATTTCTGCAAATTCTACATCAGAAGAATACAATCAGATGTCAAGCACATTCAGGAAAGCTTGAGCTGGAGGTCAACTCAAACAATGTGCTATTGGATTTGCACTTCCCTTCTCATGCTTGATGTTCAAATGGAACTGCTGACAAGAAGATCGTTTTTTATTAGTTTTTTTTAATATTCCTTGTGCACTACACACAAGTGCACATGATGATATAGAAGTTCATCCTGCAAGTAGAGATTTGGAACTAACTTACCATTGAACAAAGTCTAATAGATTTCTGCAAATTCTAAATCAAATGAATCCAATTCAGACAAGTGTTTGTCTCATGTCCACATGCATCAAGAACATTGAGGAGAGCTTGAACCAGAGGTTGAATCAAACAATTTGCTATTGGGTTTGCACTTCCCTGCTTATATTTGATGTTCATATGGAATTACTAAGGAAAAGAATACCATTTTTTGTCATTCTTGTTGAAACTTGTTTTGCATTTGCGAGAATTGAGGCAGCTTATGATCTGAGTAAATCGCATAGTCCTTTTCCAATATGTAATGCTTACATGCCTCGGCAATGACATAAAGCTCATGGTCATATGTGGGATGGTTCCTTATTGGCGTAGTGAATGTTTCACTGTGGTAAGCAACTAGGTGACCATGTTGAGCAAGAACTACTCCAAGTGTATCATCAGTTGCATCAGTCTCTACCTCAAAAGTTGTTGAAGATCAAGTAACGTAAGTATTGACACGAAACAAAGTATGCATTTCAGTTCTTCTAATGCTTTAGGTTGTGCCACTGACTAAAAGAAGTTTGCTTTGGCGCCACCTTTGGTAACTTGATTCAAAGGCCAAGTTACATGAAAAAAACCAAGTACAAATCTCTTGTAGAAATTTGCTAACCCCAAGAAGCTGCAAAGCTCTATGAGAGTTTAGGATGCAAGGCATTCCTAGATGACATACATCTTGGCTGGGCCAACATGAACTCCTTTTGTGTCTACAATGTATCCTAGATACTGTATCTTCCACATGGCAAATGAACATTTCTACATGATAGCATACAGCGTACGCTACCGCAAAGTGTGAAGCACTCGTTGAATATAACATACATGTTCATCCCATGTTTTGTTGAAGATTAGGATGCCATCAAGGTAGACTACAACAAATGAAGTAGTGAAAGGCCAGAGTATGTCATTAATCATCCGCATAAATGTCATAGGTGCATTAGTTAAGCCAAAGAGGCACATAACCAACCACTCAAACAAACTGTCCTTGGCTTTAAAAGCAGTTGTCCAAATGTTTGTAGGTGCAAGAGGAATCTAATGATACCCAAACTTAATATCAATTTTGGCAAAGAATATAGCACCATGGAGCTGGTCCAAAAGGACCTCTATCTTGGAAAGAGGGTAGAGGTTTTTCACAATGATCTTGTTGAGAGCTTTGTTATTGATGCACAACCTCCATGTTGTTATCCTTCTTTGGTGCAAGCACAATAGGGCTGCAAAAGGCAATGAGGTTGGCTTGAAGTCTCCTTTATCCACTAGTTCATGGATATGTCCCTTGATCTCTTCATTCTCCATAAATGATCTATGGTATAAAGAGACATTAGGTAGAGGTAATCCTAGTATCAAATCAATAGTGTGCTTTATCATGTAGTGTGTAGGCCCTTTAGGTGACTGAAATATATCCTTGTATTTTCCCAACACGTTGTTCAATTGTTGCATGTTTGTTGTTGCTAAATGAACTATGGTATGAGTTTGTGCTACAAGGATGTTCTTACATTTAGGTCTCACCATCAAGAGTACAGACTTCTTACTAGAACTAACTAGCTTCTTGCACTGCTTGGCACTAATGAGTGAAAGCTGAAGAACTACTTCTAGTATGTAGTACCTCATATCACCAACATCTATTACCACATTTCTAGGATTTGTTTCAAAGACTACATGTTGATGTTATATATATTTGACCAAGAAAGACATCACATACCTCTAATGGCATGACATTGCAAAGGACTACATCTTTAAGAGGCTTGATTTTGTACACCATGTGACACTGCTAAGTGATGAGCTTCTTAAAGCTTGCACTAAACCATCCAATAGAGTATGGTTATGGGTGAGGCGTCAATGGCAAGTTCGATCTGCAAACTACTTCAAGAGAAATCAGGTTCTTCTAACTTCCGTTGTCAACAATTACATGCATAGGATGTTCATTGACCCACATTTGAGAATGCAACAATCTTTCTACTTCCTCAGAATTTGAGTTGGAAGAACTTGCAGTACCTACCATGGCACTCGGTTCAAAGTCCATCATCAACTTACCTTTATCCAGTGCTGAATTGTTAGAATCCACTACTTCAAGTTGTGCAAGTAAAGTTTTCAGTTTTCCTAGTGTGACACTCTTCATTGGAGTGATTGCTGGAGTTGTGAACTGAACATTACTTGCCAGTCTTAGATTGCTTACTCTAATCATTTGACATTGTATTCTTCTTCTGAGAATGGCATGGAGGACCATTTCCTTGTTTAGGATTTTGCTTGATTCTAGACCTAGAATGCTTCAACTGTGGTTTGTCTTGAGATTTGAAATCTTCTTTCTTAGATTTTTGCTTGGATTTTGCTTTGAATTTGCAAGCAAATTTGTAGGCTTCTCCAAAAGAGGAGATCTAGAGCAAATCCATATCAGATTGGATATATGGTCTCAACCCTGACCTACACTTCAGTTCAAATTCTTAAACATTCAATTTGGAAACCAAACTATGAGATTTATCTATGTATTCTTGGAAAGATTGATCACAATCTTGGCATAACTATGAGAACTTGATGTATTGGTTATCATAGTTTCCAATAGGGTATTAGGTTACTCTGAGTGCTTAAAAAAAACCATTCCAGGTATCTATAGATGAGTCTAATTCATCATCTTCATGTGCAGTGCAGTAGTTATACCACCATTTATTTATAGATAAAGTAACTTTCAGAAAAGCAAGGGACTTTTTTCTTGGTCAGAGAATTGATTCACCATATAGCGTAAACATATTAGATTTGGGCAATTATCTAGTGCATTTGCATCTATTTTGCCTTCAAACATAGGAATGTCTAGATTGACTTACACCTTGTATGGTGTGTGACCACCAAAATGACGTTGTGAATGAGACATGTTGAAAGGAACATGAAAATGCTTGAGAAGTTGAGCGAAATAATCTATGATTCCTACTAGATCATGTGCATGATATTCTTCCAAATCTTCCCATTGCATTTGTAAAGCATCTTCTATGATTTTTTGAAGTATTTCTAAAATGGGCATCTCTAAAATAGATTTGTCAACCATTTGAGGCTATGAAGAAGGTATGATGAAGGTTCCCAAGTTTCAAGCCCTAACTTCCTGTAATTAGACCTCGTGTGAGTGGGCATACAAACAAAAAAGGATTTCAAATACAACTTTGATATCAGTGTGAGATGATGTGAAGTGTATGCTCTGATACCCCTGATCTAGGGCCAAGTATGAGTCCTAGTGCGCAACCACACTTAACGAATTAAATGGGTTATTGTGAAAGCATATACGTGGTATAGAGGCCGAAGGATATATCAAAGTGCAATGAGACAAGAAGGCAATGGACCCCAACCAAATTAGAACTGTATGTTGTAAAGTTATATTATGCAATAGTTATGTACAAAATCCGAGAGGTCAGATGCGATGTCTAACACTACGTACTTCCTAGTCTATCTTTGATTCACTAACAAAGAATCGAAGTGTACATTAATATACAAGTGAGGGAGACGAGGGGTCGGTTGGACCGTAACAATAGTTAGGTGCAACTGCTTCATAACCAATCATTGTTGTCTTCTAGTAATGCCACTATAGATCCGTGTGGAACAGTATTAACATTGTCAAAGTTGTGCGGCATCAACGAAGGAGAATTGGGACTTTGCGATATGATCATGTGTGCTTGGGATGATGCTGAAATTGTTGGTGAAGATGGCATTTGCCATAGAGCAATGTCATTATGTCGCAAGTTGATCAAAGGCCCAAATCATCCTACATCAGTGCTTGTCATTAATATGGTCCTGTCTAATTATGACCATGGCATTCTACTGATAATTGACTAATTCACATGTGCTTATATGATGGAGAGGTTAAAGAAGAATAGGCCTTGCAACTTGCTTAAGAAAGAGATGATCAGGGCTAATATCTTCTTGACTGCAAATCTTAACTAAACAAGGAATCTTTATACCATAAAATCCTTTTCTACATTCATTTGATGTTAACTCAGCATACTGATTTATACCTTTGGAAATGCAAGATATTGCAAAAACAGGGTTTCCAAGCCTAGGAATTAGGCCTACGGACTGAGATATTGGAATAACTTTCTTTCTTGATGACAAATCACTTTGCAACCACTTTGAACACTTTACTAACATCCTAATACACCTTTCTACCAAGTTTCATCAATTTTGATCAGTTTGCTTTCAAGTTAGAGGGATTTTTGTGCTTCAAAACCCTAGTTCAGTGTATACAGATTGTGTACAGGGAACAAACATAAAATGAATAGAAATTCAAATTCTTAAGATCTTTTTGGAATTTTATTGATTGAAAGAGACTCTCCACACATTTCCTACTCTTATCATTCACCTTGGCACCTGGAAAAATCCCAAAACATAATAAAAACAACTTTCCTTGACTGTAGAAACCCGTCTTGACTGTATACAAGCAGTGAGCTAAAGTTCAATGAAAATTCAATATTTAAGACGTTTGAAATCTTTTCAATTGGGAAACCTTTCTAACAAATATATCTTGCCACGTCAAGCAAATTTCAAACAAAATTTGCACCAAACCAATCTTGAAAAGTGATAGAAAACTGCCTTACTTGACTGTTATAACCCTATTCTGACTGTCAAAAGTCCTATACTATGTTTTCTTACCTGTAACAAGAATAAACACTATTCCAATGCAATAAAAATGACTTCAAGGCAACGAGATATTCACTTACACATAATTAGCTTAGAATTGAAGAGTGGAATTCAAATTATCATTCTTTCATTGTTTTTGATGCGAAGTATTACACAGTCCTATTTACAACCGTGTTTTACAGACTTCTTTCTTTTCTCCAAATCTTGGAGTTCTTGGTCTTTTTTCTTGTTTTCTCCTCTTTCCCGTGTACTACTCAACTATCTTCATTCTCTCCTAATTCTCCCTTCTTCGCTCCAATATTCTAAATTGTCTCTAACTAACCTCCTAACTCAACCCAAGTCTTAACCTTAGTTGAGTTTGACAAAATCAATTATGAATAAAGACATTAGAACTATTATAAACATGTCCACGACCTTCCTTGACCCCTCCACGAAGGACCATGACCTTTGGTTGCACTAGGAGATGAGAAAGACCCTTCAAATGTCCTTTACAAATTCAAATTTTCAAAAATACAGTTTTGACGGGAAAATCATTATTAGGCTCAAATGACCAAATTTTGGAATGCTAGAGATTTGAAAACCTTTTAAATGACTAAACAAAACTAACCTACCCAAAACCAAAACCAAAACCAAAAAGAAAGAAAAACAAAATGACTCTTCAATGCCTACGCTCTTGCATCATTATACCCCTATGTTATCCTTTGCATCACGTTCAAACTTTGTTTTACTCTAGTTCGAGTCACTTTGTTGACCATTATTATTAGGCACTCATTTTTTCCCCTAAATGAGATTCGACCTATTTTAACAATTGCTTATTCTTCTTCTTTTGTTTGTTTTCATTTGTCACCCTTGAGGGTCTTCTCCAAGTTTTGAGATTGTTCTTACCACTTAAGAATTTTCAGCAGGTTACTGATGAGAAGGGACTTCATTAGTTGTTTCTTGTTTCTGCAAACAGCAGTCCTTAATCAAATGGAAAGAAGAAAAACAAGCCTAACAACAATTAGGGAGGTTAAGATACAGTACCTTTTGGACATGCGCGGATCCATTTGAAAAGAAGACAAATTGCTAAGGGAAGCTCTCATGAGATTTCCACCTCCACACACACTCTTGTATTATGTCACAAAGCATGGGAACTTCTCTCATCCCCAACCAAAACATGTCCAAAGGGCTCCACCATCTTCTCAATTTGAAATAAAAAATGCTCAAGAATGTGAGGGAACTCCATACAGGGGGGATATTTATGATGAGAAGCTAGTTTTGGGCTCTAAAGTTATCATAGGAAGGTTGTACGTAGGACAAAGCACCAGTAAACATCTGCACTCCATTCCAAAACACAGCTTGAGCAGTAAATTCCTTGTCTAGGATCACACAAATATAGCCCTTACCCAAGTCCCAAAACAATACCACCTTCCAGCTTTGAGGTCCCCCAATAATCAGCATGCCACTTGTAAAGATTTTTCTCTAGAGACATTCTTCTCAATAAATTAAGAACGATGATGGTTCTCTCAAGTCATTCAGTAAAAGATTTAACCTCCTCATCATCAAAAGTCAATATCAAACTCACCTGACCGCATTTGAGACTTTGTGCACAATAAAATATGGATCCTCTTGACAATCAATGACAAAATATGTTTCAGACAGGCATTCTAATGTCGAGGAACTGCCACTGAGTGCTTTGTTTTAAAATGCATAGATTGCAAATCAAGTCTAGGCATCAGTATATGTATCTCTAATCCATTAAAAGACTTCCAAAGCAATAATTTAATAGTACAGATTTTTAAATATATCAATCTAAAAAACACCGAGTGATACCAATCTCGAGGTGCCTATCTTGGATTTGTCACATACTACATTGATTAGTGACAAATCTCCCATTGTCTGTTAAAAGGTGACTTCAATCTAGTTGCACCATTGTGTCAATCTTGAAAATAATATTTCCCTTGAAAACACAATAGGCTCCAAAGTCCACCATTTGCTAAATATGTTACAGTTTTTCAATCCACTGAAAAACTTTCATATTACAATTAAATACTCATCAAATTTAAAGTTGAAACTGCGTTATGACGATCAAATGGACATCAAATTTAAAGTTGTCCTTTAATTATTAACATTTCATGTGACATTACAATCCACTACCATTGCCCTAGCCCTTACCATTGTTAGTTACTCCTATCACCATAAATAAAATAATAACATAAATTAAAAGGAGACTATTATGTCAAGAAGAGATGGAAATAATTGTAATGTTTGAATATACAGTCATGCTAGAGCTCTCATTTCGTATTGACTATTATTGTTAACTAATGAAACAGATTGAGAGTCTAAGATTTTACCATAAATAAAAGAGATCTTAAACGGAGTACAAGATTGTTATTGTGTTTTTATAAGAAAGTTAAATTGCAAATCAAGTTTGATTTCATATGATTGTTCCTCCTTTTAAGAGCTATTGCAAAAAGACACAATTGATAAGTTGGATAGGAAATGACAGATTTGAAATGAAATGATTGAATAAACTGTTGGTCTTTTAATCTTAAAATTGTTTTCGATTGTTTATTTTTAATTCTTGTGGTTTGATATTTGTGATTCTTTGCTTTTTATCTTAGTTATGAATAATATTACGATAGGTAATAGGCTGGCTGTGGGTAAAGGAAGAGGGAGGTTGCGCCTAAGGGAAAAGGATCAAATGCACTGCCCAACAGAGATGGGCATGTCTAGGGAAGGTAGGATGGAGGAGGGAACCGGAGGTGAGCGCAGATGGAATCAATTATGGGTTGGGGTGGGCACATACTAAATACTGATCAATGATCAATAATTAATATAAGACATCTAAGGTAGCAGAATCAAACGATGTCCTCACCTTTGCCCTCAACTGCTCTGCACCCTCAACTGCTTCGTCTCACTTCACTGGGTCTTCTCTGCTCTCTTTTAAGTCCTTTTTTTATGTTTTCAATTTTAATTTAAAATTTGTTCCTTTCATCTTTTTCCTTTTTATTTATATATTTACTTTTCAAATACGTTTATTCTTATTATTTATACGATTAGTTTTAGAGTTTTTGGAACGCCAAGTTTGCTTTACTTTATTTTATTTTTATTAACATCTCACACTATTACACTCCTCTCACTGCTCTTGGCTGCCACTGTAGGTTATTTCTCTCAGAATAAAAATTGCATCAACTTGTTAGTAAAAATAGATATAAAAGACGGACAAAACATTGTCTCATAGATGGCATGTACAGATAGAACTAGAGAGGTAAGCCGCCATCCAAAACTTTTACCAGAACTGAACAGCAGTTCAGTATAAATGTGTGGGTTTCAAAAGGCATGTGCATTTGATTTACTTGCACTCAAAGCCTCAATATCTCAATCACGTTTAGTTTTAGTTTCTCTCATAGGTAAAGGAATGGTGCAAAATTAAAAACACACCAAATTCCAACCCGTGTAACCCCTTCATTTTTAATTAACTTTCATATAAGCTGACCTTGGTCCAAATCCTTCAAAAGCTCAAAGTGCCATCGTCATACAAACTTACCTGTCATAATAGCAATGTCCTGGAGTAGAGACTTCTTTCTATCACCATATCCTGGAGCTTTGATAGCTGCAACATTGATCATTCCACGCATTTTATTTACAACCAGTGTAGCAAATGCCTCCCCAGAAACATCTTCTGCAATAATGAGCAATGGAACACTCAATTGTCTGGTCTTTTCCAGCACACTAATAATATCTTTGTTTGTTCTAATTTCCTGGTCGGTAACCAGAACTCTGGCATTCTCAAACTCCACGGTCAACTTTCCCTGGTTAGTAACAAACTGGGGACAGGTATAACCCCTATCAATCTGCAGCATGGAAACAGTTTTGACTGTTACAAAAACCTTTACAAAAAGGCATTTCCCTCCTCAAAGACTGTTTAAAGTAGTATAAACTCTATGCTCACCTCCATTCCCTCCTCAACAGTAACATAAGTTTCAGAAGACGATGACGACTCTATGGACAGCAGTCCATCAGGCCCAACTTTATCTATTGCATCAGCAATCATAATTCCTACAAGATCATCATTTCCAGATGATATTGAAGCAATAGCTGCCCAATGAAAGCAGACCATGTAAGAATATGGCACTTAACATATGGTAAATGCCTAGGATGAAAGAGCACTGTAAACGACCTTGTATGCAAACCTTTAATATCCTGTCGTCCTTTTACAGGTCTGGACTTTCTCTTCAGCTCTTCAAGAAGCCCCTGCACCGTTTTATCAATTCCCTTTTTCAGAGAGACTGGATTAGCTCCTGAGCTAACATTCAGAAGTCCGAGGTTGATCATCTCTCGTGCCAGAACAGATGCCGTAGTTGTTCCATCACCTGCTGAGTCATTCGTCTTACTGGCAACCTGCACAATTACCTTGCTCGGTATCAATTTAGCAGCTAGAACTGCAGACATGCATTCATCATAAAGTTTTCCCATACAATTTAAATCAAAACTGAACTAGAACTCCACTGAACATTACCTCCCGGATCAAAGCTGCTCCTGCATTTTCCATTGCATTAGGGAGATCAACGGCACGAGCAATAGTGACTCCATCATTAATCACCTTTGGAGTTCCAGATGTGTCTAAGACAACATTGCGACCTGAACAAAAAACCCTTGTAGTCATGACCCTTATCTTAGAAAAACAAAAAGGGATGAACAAATGCACAATAGAGTGAAAACTGAGTAGACAATTAGAAATAGACCAACAATGCAACGACATTCTCATTGGCACCCACCACAATGCAAGGCGACCCACAAAGCACACAAGCACCTCTAAGCAATGTTAGAACCAAAGGAGAATTGTTGGATATTTTTTGTATACTTTACATGTATTACACCCCTTTGAAACTGTATAACCAGGCATAACAGAAAAAAAAAATCGGAACAAATTCACATTTTAGTGATCCCATAGGTAATTTTACCTATAGAAATGATATGGGCGGTGTTATGACCCATGGTTTTATGGAGAACCATTATGGGTTGTATTCTTGGCCCATGGATTTGGTACCCATGGTATTGTAAGATTGCTTAGGCGGTTACCTATTGATATGCCTATATATACTTGCAAATGCAGTAGGGGTAAAGCAGAACTAAAAAGAACATTATTTTACTACAAGACGGTTAAATTATCATAATAGTAAAGGAGGTTACTATGCTGAGGTTTTTCCTGTAAGGGTTTCCTAGGGGAAATCTTGCGTATTGTGTAATATTGTGTGTGCGCATTTTCTCCTGTTCAATTTTAGCATAAAGATTCTATTAGTATTGCTTCCCCTGTATCAGTTTATCGGTCATTTTCTCTTCAAGAATGCTACTTCATCAAACCAGAGACTTGCAGCCAAATCCTGCTTTCGGATGGGCAAAGCTTTTAACACATGTAGTGCCTGATGAGTCTTCTTCGTCTCACAACTATTAACAATGCATTACACCTGAGTAGACAATTTTCGTATGGTTCAAACTTCAACGTAAATGTGACAAACACATCAAAAGTAAGTCCATGAAGCAAGGTTGATCTGCCGATACCAGGTGTTTTTCAGTGACTGATTGTCTCTTGTAGTCCTGCGGACTTTCCTTCATACACAAAAAAATATGGTTACCCATGCCTTTAATGGAGGCATCCATTGTCAAATTTAATACCAAATGTTGTCTTGTCTATTGACTCTGGATGAAATTTCTTAAACCATATAGAAAAGTCGTCCATCCACAACATGATAGAAAAACATGCATAAACCCTTCTAGCCTACATCAACCTAATAAAATCAAATCTGTCACCTGAAATTGTGACACAGAAACAGTTTCGAATATGGGTGTAACTTTTAAGTTTGGGAAATGCTACTTTCGAAGTTTAAGAAATCCATTATTGCTTTTGAAACTGTTATTACTTTTAAGGTTAAGAAATGCTAATTTGTCATTTCTTAAACTTTGAAAGTAGCATTTCCCAAACTTAAAAGTTACACCCATCTTCGAACCTGTTTCTGTTTCACAAATTCAGGTGACAGATTTGATTTTATTAGGTTGATGTAAGCTAGAAGGGTTTATGCATGTTTTTCTATCATGTTGTGGATGGAATATATATATATTCCATCCACAACATGATATATGTTTATCTACAAATATTTATATTTTCTTGAATTGTCATTACTCATTACTCTCTCTCTCTCTCTATATATATATATATACATATAGAGGGAGAGAGAGAGAGAGAATTTTCTTGAATTGTCATTACTCATTACACACACACACACTCTCTCTCTCTCTATATATATATAGATAGAGAGAGAGAGAGTGTAATGAGTAATGACAATTCAAGAAACTCTAAATATTTGTAGATAAACCTATTCAAAACACATGAAATGGGAGTACACAATCATAATATATCTTGAAAATTCATTAATTAGAGTTCAAAATGTGATTAAGAGCCCAATAGATTAGAGGGAAATTACGAAATTAGAATATTTATGGAAATTTAAAAATTACAAAAAACCAAACTAGCAAGAATTGGTAGATCTTCAAGAACAAAATCAAAAGTTGCATGCAAGAGCACTGGAGGAGATTCAACCTTTTTGGAGGAGGATCCACCGGCAACATTACCCAAGATAACATGCAAGGCTGCATGGAAGAGCAATGGAGGAGAATCATAACACCTAAAGGTGGATCCCCCAGCATCCATGCCCAAGCCAACTTCTAAGGCTGCATGCAAGAGCTTTGGAAGAAAGAAGCCTCATGTTAAATTCTCGTTCAAAGAGGTTGCTTTGAAACAAGAACATACAACTGTCAAAAGGAATATTGAGCTGCATAAAGAACGATCTTTAGCGGAATTCCAATAAGATAATGGGTCTGGTAACGCCTCCCTTCCTTCTCTTAGGCAGGGGTTTATAGTTGAAAGTTGAAACTTCTTCACCCCCTTTCTGTTTGTCTGGAAGGTGAAGATATCTGAATTTGCTTCTATGTTTAGCAAGCAAGAGTCTTCCTGTTCTAAGTGAGTGGATTGGCCAAAATTGGTTTCCTATCTATTCCGACAAGGAATGTGCTCAGCAGGACCTGAATATGTTCACCAATGGATAATTTCTTGGAAGAGAAAATACAGAAAATAAGTATGATATGGAATTTGGCACCAACAATTGTAATGTGGCATCTCTGGCCACAAAGTAATGCAAGGATATTTCAAGGAAATTTTCATTTTGTTGACAGGGAATAGAGAAACATTTAGGCAGAATTATTTAAATCAGTCAACTTGCGGAAACCAAATAAAGAGGGGCTCCTTGATGAGGAATCAGAATCCTTACCAAATGGCAGTTGATTGCTACCCTCTTCTGCGATTATGGGATAAGTGGAGAGAGGCTAAGATAGTGTGGAAGTTTCCCCATCAAGGTTACCTCAAGATGAACTTCAATGGGGCTGCAAAAGGTAGTCCCAACTTTGTATGGGATGATGGGATTTCCAATGATGTAGGGGCCAGCCCCTATTGGTCTATGTTGTACCCATTGGTAGAGATACCAATAATAGAGCTACGGCTCTGGCATTACTCAAGGGAATATATATTGCAAAGGGTGAAGGGTGGAAGAACATCATGGCATAAGGGGACTCAAAGTGATCTTAGATACTGTGATTAAAAATAAATATGAGGCATAGCGATTACAATCTATTTTTCAAGAGATCACAGAGACACCTAAAAACATGGGCGATATCAAATTCAAAAAATACCAAAAGAGGAGGTAACAAAGTAATAAATATGGCAACTAACTGCGGAGTAGCGCACACTACCATCCACTCAAGAGGCCTGGGAAGGATTTTTCTCCCGCTCTATGACTAGGAAGTACAACACTTGATAGTAATGGATTGCCAACATAATGCAACGTTCCCTAACAATGGGGGATGTTGTATTAAAACAATAGAGAAAAAAATAAAAAGGGTTATTTGTTCCCTTCTCCTGCTTGAGTCGATGATTTCTTTAAGAAGCTTGGAATTTCTGTATACACAATGTCTATTGCTTAATTCCACCTAGATAGGGTTCAGCTTTGTCAATATTTGTGAAAGGAAGCAAAAAATGTAAAATATTTTTAGCTCTTTTAGAGAAAGAAATCTTTATATCGTGAAGTCGTGCTCTCTAATAATTATGATGTATAGATAGCTCACCTCTAGGTCCCAAGGTTACCCCAGCAGTATCCACCAATTTTTCAATGCCCGCTTGCAATTCTATTCGAGATTTTTCATCAAATGAAATCTCCTTTACTGCAGCTCTCACTCTCACATTTAACGCTATTTCTGCCCACCTTCTTCCTACATTTAAGTTCAATCATATTGGCTGCCTCTACTTCTGCTTCTGCTTCTCCACTTTCTTCTAACACATGAACAAAATATTATGCATTGTCCACAGCGATATTAATCCCATAGATGATACAATAGACAAAATGTGTGTTTTTCGAAACACCAGAAGCAACAAATAAAACAATTCCATATATTACCTATAAATGGAGAAGCAGAAGCATTGGCCAATTCCATACATTACCTACTACAAATAAAGGATAGATGGATTCAGTGGAGGTGGCAAGAGATAATTATGAAGAATCAGTTTCATTAATGGGTAAGCTGCAGGAGTAACAGTCAATTCCTCAGCTCTTTTAAGGCAGTTCGACATGTATTCTCTTTAAATGCTTTCGTTAATCTCGTCAATCATAAGGATTCTCCTCCTCACTCCATCTGGAAGAAGTGACTTCTGTCCCTTCCATTGTCTTCATAAATCTTTAATTCTTAGCTTTCAAATGATTTTCTTAAACTCTATTGGAAATCACTGTGTTACATCTACTTTTCTACTTTTCAAATGATTGTTTTGTTTTTCACCTGATTCTACACAACTGTGAATACATATTTTCATTTATTGAATTAGGTCATTAAGGATAAGTACAATGTTGTTGGGCTATTATAATTGTTAATGCCCATTTTCATTTATTGACTTGTGTTATTAGTTAAGATACCAATTCTTCCCTATATGCAGAAGAATCCTGCCCCTGTCCATACTTGGTTCTGGTCCAGGTCTGGGTCTGTTGAAATACGGCCCGAGTTCATCTTGGACGACCGGGGTTTGTCTTGACAAAACCGGGTTGCCTAGGACGAATCTGGGTAGAACCAGGGCAAAACTCGAGGTCTAAAACATTTTTTAATATTTTTCTTGTTTTTTCTCAATTTTAGGCATAAAGCAACAACAAAAAATAATAAAAAACACATTTCAAACCCTAAAAGTTGAGTAAAACACAAAAACATACGATAAAATAACACAAAACATAAATGCAAAAGCAATTACCTCTCATTTTCCCATTGCATGCTTACCTTCCATTGTTGATCTAGGGTTTAAACTTCATCAAACTATTTATTAGGCTAGAATTTATATTATTTTAATATTTTTTGTATTGCCGTACCCAAGGCCAAAAAATTGTTGTACTGGGAAACCCAAACCGGAACCAAAACCGAATTGGTAAATTACTATGTTACCGGTTCGCCCAAATACGCAAGCATTTGCAGTTTGGGTTTGAACCGAGTGCAGGTGCGAGTTTGGTTCACCACTCCAACCTCGAAAGATCCCAGGCGAACCCGGGTTCCCAGGAAAGAACCTGGGCATTGCAATGGCGAACCTGGGTTCCCAGGGAAGAACCTTGGCATTGTAGAAAACATAAATCAACAGCGGTTTTTTTTCCCGTTTTTTCACCAAAACCAATGCAATAAAATAATAAAAAAACACATTCCTACACCCTAAAATCCAAGTATAAACAAAAACAAAAGCTAAAAACAACACAAATGATAAAAACAAAGTGACAAAAGGAAAACCACTTGCCTCTCATTTTTCTAATTTTCTCATTGCATACTTGCCTTCCATTGTTGTTGTAGGGTTGAATCTACATCAAGCATCATTCTAATCATTTGACTACGGTGATTGAGAAGCCCATTTGCTGTCAAGGTAAGATTTGTATTGTTTTATTTATTTATTTTGTCATTTTTTTATTTTTACAAGTTGCTGCCCTAGGGTTTGTTTTTTATTTTTATTTTTTAATTTTGTGTTTGTTTTTAGCCCTATAGTTATATATACCACAATGTCTCGTAGTTCATCCTCCGTCGGCCAAATCCAACACAAAATGGACACGACACACTCACCCCTGTGGAAATATGTGACATTGACATACCAAGTTTCAGGTGGTGGGGCCTTTGTTTGAAAATCCAATACTTGTGATTATCAGTTCACAAGCTCATACTTTCAGGGGAAAGCCCACTTATGTCACATTCCTAGTCATGACATCAAAGCATGCACGGGGAAGAATAACTCTCTAGTGTCATAATAAAAAATCCTTAAATACATCAAGGAGCAAGAAGATGTAGATGCCGCCTATGCCATGAGATTCGATCACCCTATAGCAAACAAAGGCAAAGGATCAAGGAAGCCACTTGTTTCCCCAAGTCTTACTAGCAATTCCCCGGTTGTGCCCATTGGAAGACATCCATTTTTGGGAGCACCCTCCATGCACAAAGAGGTTTCTCCTCTTTCAAACAAAAGAACAAAAGGACCATTGGAAAGGTCTTTTCACAAAGAGTGCAAGGAGATTACGGATCAAAAAATTGCACGATGTGTGTATGCAAATGGATTGTCTTTCAATGTGGCTCAATCACCATATTGGCAAGAAATGGTAAGAGCAATCAACAGGGCCCCAAAAGATTACAAAGGTCCAAATTTTGAGAAACTCCCCACCACTTTATTGACAAAGGAAAGAAAATATATTGAAGATTCTTTGTAGCCAATTAGAAATTCATGGGCTGAAATGGGGGTCTCTATCATTTCCAATGGATAGAAAGATACAAAAAACAATTCTTTGATCAATGTGGTTGCAGTGTGCCCTAAGGGGAAATGTTTTTGAAGGCCGTTGATTGTGAGGGGTGTGTGAAGGATGTCGAGTTCATTGCCAACATCCTCATCGAAACCATTGAGGCAATGGGACCTCATAATGTTATCCAAGTTATAACAGATAATGCCAAAAATTGCAAGGTTGTAGGGATGTTGGTGGAGGTGAGGTATGGACACATTTTTTGAACACCTTGTGTTGTCCACTCACTCAACCTCATGTTGCAAAGGATGGGGAAGGAAATTGAGTAGATCAAACAAATGTATGCTGAAGCTGAGGACATTCAAGTGTTTGTCACCAACCATCACCTTTCTCAAGCCATTTTCAAATCCTTCTCGACATTGGAGCTGTTGAAGTTATTTTTATTTTAGTCGTATATTTTTGTTTTAAAATTTTAACTTTTCTAGTTTTTTATCTAGTATTTGCATATTTTCATTTTTTTTTTTTTAAAAATTTTGTAATAGGTTGTTGGGCCTAAATTCACCTCTCACACAATCGTCTTGAGACGAATTGTAAAGGTGCAATAGACACTCAATAGTGTGGTTATCAACCGCATATGGAGTGTATGGCGGGAGTCAATCAAAAAGCGGGCCCAAAGAGTGAAAAACTTGATCCTAGATGATGATTGGTGGGCCCATGTAAATTATTTATTGAGTTCCATTGAGCCCATTATGAATATGATCCATTTTGCCAGCATGGATCAGCCATGTTTGGGAGAAATATATGATGACATCAACTCAATGATTGAGAAGATGAAGGCCATCATTAATGGAAAAAAACAAGATCCTAAGGAGATGTTTTTCAAGCAAGTACATTCAATCCTTGTTGAGCGGTGGAACAAAATGACCACCCCACTGCTTTTCCTTGCCTTTGCATTGACTCCTTGGTTCTATAGCATGGAGATCATTTCTTTGCCAAGGAGGATGCCATCATATAGGGATGTCAAAGTGGCTGAAGGGTATAAATTGGCATTCTCTAGGATATTCCCCGATTTTGAGGTAGAAGACTTGGTTACGAGCGAGTTTGGGATTTTCATTACCTCCCGAGGTCATCGTCTTGGTGCCCTTCGAGATAAATAGAAGGAGAATAGGCCTATGTGGTGGTACCTTCATGGCCAAGGATCACCGAACCTACAGCCTCTTGAAATCAAGATCTTGTCATAGGTAAGTTATGTATTTTTTAAGTTTTTCTTTTTGTTTAAAAATAAATAAATTTATGTTTAAGACTTGAGTTTTAACTTTTTAGCTTTATAAATTTGAATATATGTTGCAAGTTCATCTTCTTGTGAGCATAATTGGAGCACATACAGCTTCATCCACTCACCAAAGCACAACAAGCTTGCAACTACTAAAAAAGCTGAGGAGTTGGTCTACATAAACTCCAATTTGTGTCTTCTATCGCACAAGAACCCAGAGTACAAGGAGGGGGCATCAAAGCATTGGGATATAGATATAGAGGTTGTTGACTTGGATACTTAGATTTCCTACTTCTCATTAGATGACATTGACATTCCTTCGGCTTCGACGACACACAACTTAGCTAGCGGGAGTGGTAGTGGTGGTAGTCCATGTGGTTCTAATGAACGACAACATGATGCTGATGTTGATGATCTTGATGAAGAGCAAGATGACTATGAAAATTAACATTTAAGTTTTAAGACTTTAAATTTGATCTAATTAATTACAGCCACAGGATAATATCATAATTATTGATGTTTAATAATTATCATTTAAGTTTAATTATTATCATGACTTTTGGCATTCGTTTAGTATTTACTATTTCAGTATTTTGTGAATATTTTCATATTTTAATTTTGATATCAATATGCATACTATATGGTTCATGACAATGTCACTAATTTCCTATGTAATAGGCTATAATATCTATATTTTTTAATTTTTTATATATCTTTTGTAAGGACGAACTCAAGGAAAAAAAATCGTTGTACTAGCAAACCTGGTTCTTCGAACCCAAACCCAAAATGAACTAGTAATTTAGGTATATTAGGTTATTAGGGATCACTAAAAGTACAAACTATTGTGATTGTGAATATCCATTGAGTGGCTCAAATAAATGGTGTGAAGAAAGTGAAGATTCGCTCCAAACTGGTTGGAATGAATTTACTCAATCCGGTACACCAGTTATTTGATCCATTATCGACACTTCTATTTTACATTTATTGAATTGGGTCTTCAGGGATCAGCACAATCCTAGTGTGCTATTGTAATTGTTAATAACCATCTTCATCTATTGCATTGGGTCGTCAGAAATATGTACAATGTTGTTGTGCTATTGTAATTGTAAATACACATTTTCACTTACTGAATTGGCTCATCAGGATCAGTACACAGTACACTATCATTGTGCTAGGGTTTTCATAAGGTTTTTGTTTTTTATCTTTTCTTTTGACCAAAAGACTACAAATTACATTATCCTTCAGTTTTTCTCTATGTTGTTTGGGTACGGGTATGGGTATGGATACGGGGACGTCTTGGGTATGCGGGTACGTCATTTTTCAAAAACCTTGATTTGGATACATCGTGGGTATATATATATATATATATTGTATATTACTCATTTTTTTAGTAAAACACTTGAAACTACATAGTATGAAAATATTTGTCTATAAATGATAAAACACTTAAAAATATATAATATTCATTCATTCATTACTTCAAAGACAAGATGTACATTCAAATCTGAATAAATCATCTCGATTGCCCACAAAATCATGAATGCCACTCCCATTATTTTTCAACTTTATCATTTACTAACACTCTCTCTCACAAGGGCTCATCGGTGCATTGAATCTCACGAGTGCATGCCTTAAGGGGTGCACATGGAATGGGGTGTGATCGGCTTGTGGCACTTTGCAAGAGATATTCTCATACTATTCTATCACGCATACATCCCTTCATGCAGCCTTCATACCTCCTATGATGTCTCCTTGAAATCTTGAAACCCTGAAATATGGCTAAGTCTGAAACCCTGGAATCTGACTAACTCTGAAATATGATAGGATCCTCCAAAACCTAGAATTTGCATTATAGCTCCTAGCGGTCCGAAACCCCTCTCAAACATCCTGAAAGTATATAAATAAAATATAACTTAAAGTATAGGAAGGACTGTCCTTCTTATACTTAAATGTTTATTTTAATTATATACTGTTGGGTTCGGATTGGATTTACATTTAGGGTTGCTTAGTTTTTAGGGTTTTTTTTTTAGGATTTTCTGAGTTTTTTTTTTAAAAGTTTTTTGCCATTTTTCTACCGGAATCCCTCGGGCACGCCCGGAGACGTCCTGGGCACTCCCGGAGGCGTCCTAGAGGCGTTCGTGGCCATGCCGGACGTTAAACTAAGCAACCCTAAATGTAAATCCAGTCCGAACCCAACAGTATATAAATACGTACCGGATGCCTCCAGGAGTACGGTGCCGTGGGGGGAGGGCGTACCTCTGCAACGTAGGTTTTTCTTTCAGTGAAATTAGATTTTATATTCTGGAGCAAGGATCAAAATCATTGTATAGAGACACTGCAAGTCTCTGCCAAACTTGCAAAGTCCAGAGTCGAGCCGGGAGCGAAAAGTTTTTCCAACCCAAGTCCGCCGACTAGCAAGTCTAGCTTTTGACAGATGTGCCCAAGACCCGCTGATACTCAGCTGTGGGCTCATTAAAAACAAAAATGCTAAAAATAGTTATTAATTTCTTAAAAATTAAAACAAAACTGTAAGTGTGAAAAGTAATACCCTGCAACCTAAATTTCATAATTATTTTTCTGCTGTGTTTCAAGTTGTGATTCTGCACTGCTGTTTTTCTGTCATCTTCTCAACTGCTGCGTTTTTCATGTGTTGGTTCTGCTGGGAGTCGGGTGATTACCAGGTGGCAGGTTAGTAGATAGTAAATACTAAAAACCAATAAAAGGTTAAAAACTTAAAACTTCTATAACCTGCTGTACGCGCGACTGCTTTCAGCTTTGTTTAACATGTTTTTTAATTTTTGTATGATGAATCATGATGTTTATTATTATTGTAGTCTCTTGTGTAAGTTTGTATTAAAATGATAAATCTAAAAATAAAAGTACTCTTCCATAGACTGAAAATCTAATCAACTGCCATGTTTTAGTTTTGATCTAAACTGTTTGACAAGATCACAACAAAAAAAAAAAAAAATCCTTTTTGTTGCCCTATTTAGATCCCATGCAAACTATTTGACAAAATGTCAAGAAGAAGAAAAAATCAATTTTGTTGTCTCCATGTTTTTTTGTTTTTTTATTTTGTATATCACTTCAGTTATTTTGTTTTGATATGTATGAGAATCAGATTTATTTTTTTTAAATTTACAATATTTGTTAAAATTAGTTGTTTTTAACATGAGTCTTGCTGAGTTTTTGTCAATTCTTTTGCCGAGTCCGAGTCTAAAATATGCCTGGCGAGTCTGAGTCTCTAAACAATGGTCAGAATACATGTGCCTTATAGATGTTTGAATTCAGCATGGGCAGTTGGGCAAAATCAACTTGAAATTGAAATCAACGGTACAGAATATGCTCAGAACCCTGGCGAGTCCGAGTCTCTAAGCAATGGCCAGAATGCATGTTCCTTATAAATGTTTGAATTCAACAGGGCAGTGAAGATGAATCAACTCGAAAATGGAATCAGCACTACAGAATATGCTAAGAATGGTAATATGTCTGGGAGTCCGAGTCTCTAAACAATGGTCAGAATACATGTGCGTTATACATGTTTGAATTCAGCATAGGCAGTGGGGAAAAATCAACTTGAAAATTAAATCAGCACCACAGAATATGTCACGAATGGTCTTATTTCAAATCCAACAGAAAACTCGAAAACAATTTCTGGCTCTGATTCAAAAATAATAACGGTTAGTATGAAAATTTCAAAAAGTTGTCTCAATTTTATCTTTCAAACAATTATCAAATACAATATAGAAAGCTCACCTCTAGGTCCCAAGGTTACCCCAACGGTATCCACCAGTTTGTCAATGCCCGCCTGCAATGCTCTTCGAGATTTCTCGTCAAATGATATCTCCTTTACTGCAGCCCTCACTCCCACATTTAACGCCGTTGCCGCCCGCCTTCTTCCTACGATTAATTTCAATCGCACCGGCTGCCTTGGTCTCTGCTTCTCCACTCTCTTCTAAAACGTGAACAAGATACTATATTATGCATTGTCTGCAACAATGTTAAACCCCGAGACAAAATATGTGCTGTTTGAAACCCCAGAAACAACAAATAAAACCAACTTACGATTTGGGAAGAGAGAAGTCTGGAAGCGAATGCTCTGTCCGCAAGAATGGCATTAGATGTCATGCTCTCGAGATTAAACCGCCCGAAAAAATTTAAGAAAAAAAAAAAACTGCTATCTGACCTAAACCCTAGCTATGGATGAGCACCGCCATTAGCAAAATACAGGCCTCTGCATATTAATTCGCCTTCAAATTCGTTAAAATTGTATATGGGTGTATTATATATTTTTATTTTTATTTATTTATTTTTGAAATTTATTATAATCCTTTCATTATTTCTTCTCGAGAAAGTTCAGTTGGAGTGAGAGAAACTCATACTTTTTTCGCATATATTATTTAACAAATATTGATGTTTTTTTTACTTTTTATTCTTTAAAATTTTCATTATTTTTTTCGATAAAGTTTAGTTGGAGTGAGAGAGACCCATACTTTTTTCGTATATATTATTTAACAAATATTAATGTTTTTTTTTAACTTTTTGTTCTTTAAAACAATGGAAGTAATTTTCGGGTTAATTGTGAGAGGGTGTTTAGATGTTTTAAAATAATTTTAGACATCAAGTTATATTCACTTTTTAAAGATGATTATCATAGTTAATAGGGAAAAATATAATTTAAACGTCAAAATAATTTGTATGTCTAAAATGAAATGGTAGTATATACCATAAATATTAATTTAAGTAAGTTTAGAATTAAAATTATCACTAAAACTAATAAATTAAATATTGTGAAATATTAATAAAATAGAATCATCTTTTTTTATTAGTTTAATGGTATAAAGTATTTGTCAATATTTTAACATGTGTTCTCACTTCATATATCATATTTACCAATACATGTTTCTTTAGAATACAAATAGGATTCCAGTCTATATACAACACATTTACCATTATGGAGCTATTTGGAACCCAAACTAGAATCCCAGTCCCTGTACAACCTATCCACCAATATAAGGTTATTTGAAACACAAACATGGGTTCTAGACCTCATACAACATATCCGTCAATACATCAATTATGTGTCCCCCACTCCATACATCATATTCACCAATACAAGTCCATTTAGAATACAAACAATGATTCCATTTCCTCTACAGTCTATTTTCCAATACATGGCCATTTGAAACAGAAATAGTGGTTTTAGTCCCCATACAAACTATCTGCCAATATATACCCATTTGAAACATAAACATGTTTCTAATACTCATATAATGTATCCGTCAATACACCAATCATACAATCCTCGCTCCGTACAACTTATCTACGAATACATCAATAATTTGTTCCCTATTATAGATAGTTAAGTGTCAGTGGAATTTAAACCTAGGTTACTATAAGATAAATATATCCACTTAATTGTTACCCACGGCCTGAAGAATAATATAAACATTTTTTATTAATAAAAAATAAACATTTTTTTCTATTGATGAAATATAAACATCTTTTAAATTAAGTAAATTAAAATTAAATCTTAAAATTATAATATTTATATTGGTTTAATTTTTATTAAAATTTATTTTTGTTTAACTCTAAATGGGACATGAGGCTATCCTACATTAGTGTTATAATAAGGTTAAGAATATAGAAATGACAATGTACAAGGCTGATAATCAGATCTACAGAAGGCCAATTAAATACTAAACTGAGATATAGACATACATTGAATTTATTATGTTGAGTATAGGCTAAATATAGAAAGTACAAGTAAGCTATAAATAGAAATAATAAAGAAGTAATATGCTTAGTTAGTTCTGATACTAACATAGTGCTAGATCTAGAATAGGCAGAAAGCAGGCTAGAAGAAGATTCTAAAATAGTCGTCAAATTTTGGATTTGACACTTCTTGAGCTCTGAACACTAATGTCAGCTTGGAACGGTTACATCAATATTATTGTCTAGGTTCGATGCAAGTGTCATATATAAAATCCCTGTTTAAAATGAATGTGACCACTTAAATGCTTTTGGGTTTGTCTTTGTCTTCACTCTAGTGCATTCAGATTTATGTCATAGATTGTTACTCCTCATGAATTTGTAAAACCCTTGTTTTTCATCTTCATTGTGACCTTGAGGAAAAATGGGTTAGTGGGCACATAATGTTGTGTTGACCCCAAAGTGAAATATCCCTGATGAATCCCTTCTGTAGCTCTGTTGTGATTTGTATTCTGAAATTATGTTTTCTTGCTTCTGAAAGTTTTCTTTCCGTAGTAGACGGAAATTTACAGAAGGGTTTGTTTGTTTTTTCTTTTGTTTTTGTGTTTTGATGAATTTATAACATAGAAAAGTAATAAAGAACAACAAACATGAAACAAGACTGAAATAAATAAAGTATGCAGTGAAAATCAAAATTATTACAACCATACCAGGCAGATTTGTCTGAATTATAGAGCCAAGCAATAAATCCAATGTGTTTCCCAAAGTGCCATACAAATTTGATGTCAAGCTGGAAGGTGAAGAAGGTTCCCAAATCCAGCATACATTTGGAGATGAATACAAACAATAATCTATACACCACGTGGTGTATCTACTGTAAATGGCGTCCCACAGGCTGCAATGAACCACGTCCCAGCTGGAAAGATATTCTACCACGCTGAAACCCCAATGAGAATTGATGCCGCTGTCCTTAATCACCACGCACAATGTCTAAATGTTGCGCCAAAGATTGCTGAGGGCTACGTCCCAGTCAATCACTAACCTGGGGTTTGCGTCCCAGACTAGAAATTGCCCCTTTCAAAGCAAATCCGAAATCAAGTTATCAAGTGTGCAAAAGATGCTCAAACAATGAAGCTTCCATCTCCTTATAACCCTTCTCAAATGCAAAGCGAACCCTAAGTGTCTCCAAGTGGCGTTGTGAAGTGAAGGTGTTATAATTTCTTATTTTAAAGTGGTCATGTTATTAGAAAATGACCTTTTTCCTCATAGACAGAAATCCGTTCACTGAATTGCCCTGAGACCAAAGAGAAAGATTTAGAGAATTTCGAGACCTTTCCAACGGGCTATCATACCATAGGGTGCGCATCCAGATGAGGCCAAAAACCCCTTATAACTCCAAAATGGCTAACAACTTAGCCTTATTTAATTATTAAACGCTAACTTAGGAAATATTAAAAATATAACCCAAGTAGCCACAAAATGTCCAACTGACATCACGAACCAACAAAACATCTTGTCACCTGTCTGTGACTGAAGTCAGAAATCAAGGATCCACTGGCAGTCTCATCCCTAAAATCTAGGGATGCTCCTAAAATCTAGGAAACAAGCCCTATCCCTCTGAAACTGAACCCAAAGAGTAATCTCATGGAGTCCCAACCCTGGGCATGATCATGCCTCCTAAAAAGTAGGGCTAACCCCCAATATTTTAGGAACTGCCTCCTAAAAAATAGGAATGTCTCCCAACTGATCGGCGACGGCCAAATCACCAAGTCCCCAACACTGTAAAGCCATACTGGATCTCTATCCAACAATGTCAACCTACAAGACCCCATAATAAGCTGACTCACATGTCTCTGCTAGACCGAGCTAAAGAGGGGACATGACACAAAGACCCCTCTATCAATAAGTGATGCCTACATAGTCAGTATGCCAAAGAGGGCCTCAGACTGATGTAGTTCGCCCCTATGTGTTAGCTTGTGTGTGAATCATACATTATATGCAAAGCAAATACAATAGTGACTTAGCTTGCAACTTGGTAAATCAGGCTCTTGGACTGTTTCTTTAATATTTCATATTTGTATATGTGTTATACCTATGACTAGTATGGAAATAAAGAAGCTTTGTTCAATTGAATATTTGATATAGTGCTTTTGATAAGTTGTCTCGGTTTCTTTGGTCCTTTGCTAGATTTTTTAGGTGAGGAATAACTGAAGGTTGATCTTATATTTATAACAATCCCTTTGGAGAAGTAACTTGCATTAAAACACTTAGGCTGACCATTGGGATATGTTTTAGTTGTAAAATAGATAACTTTAAGGCATTAGACACTTACGTTGAGTCAGGACCCTAACATGATGTTAGTGTCTATCTTAGACGTTAGTGTCCAATGAGCAAGGAAGTATGTATATGATCAAAACTTGTAGAGGTGGAAGATAAGTACATTTTAAGCATTTTAGGCAAGATAGAAGGCTTGAATCATCAACATAAGATTGGTTGGGCTAAGAGATATAGGATAAGGGGCACAAAATAGAGCAAATGCAACACTTGCAGAAGCAGCAAATTTCTAAAACTGAGAGGAACAACCAAGGTATGAGTTTTGCCAAGTGTAAAAGACTGAAGTGCTATATAATCCATAAATATCATTTATATTTACCCCCTCTTGATCTAGTAATAAAATTTGCTAGTTTAAAGAAAAGGAATGCGTAGTTGAGTGTGTATAACACACCTTGTCTTTACGTGTGTCCAACTTGAGTGCTTCATTAGTGACGGACCTACAAACAAGAACATGTTACGGTATATAATCAATGCATATAATATGAGATTGAATGTACCTAAAATAAATTGAAATTGAAAGAGAAAGGTTTAGGAGTACACCTATGTGTTGATGAAATTGCCTTGCTTATTGGTAAGTTGATTTTAAAAAGATGTATCATTGTAAAGCTCTAAAATTGATCTATTAGGATAAATATAGATAAATATTTAAAATGCATATATCCAAGAAGAGAGAGAGAGAAAAATATGTCCCTAACTTTGGATCAAAAGTGAGTTGCCACCTAGTAGTTGAGCTTAGCTCAACTGTGCAACCCAATGATACTTATAACTTGGTGAGTGTGAGTGAACCAAGTCACCCAAACGGTCAAACTGATGGGGCTAGATGATACCTTCAAGTCAAACTAAAAATTTTGGCAAGATTGAGTATTGGTGGGCTCAATATAATGCATAAAAGTCACATAAGATGCACTATATTGAGTTATAGTAGATTGGCTCAATATAGTGCATAAAAGTCTAATTGGTGGGTGTTGACAGTCCCTGAGAATGTTCTAAAATTTGTAACTAATTTATATTTTATAATACTTAACACACATTGCATATCATATGCACCTTAGATATGTCTCATGTTGAAATTGTGTATAACAATGGTATCAATGTATAAAATTTTGCCACAACTATGAATTTGATTCATACAATTGCATGTTTTTGTCAATTTAGAAATGAGTATGGAGAACATGTTTTCAAAGAATGCCTCCACTATATATGGAGAAATCTAAAAATTGATATAAGTACCAATATGGATAACATGTTTCCAAAAACATGCCCTAAATGTAATCTAGAGATGTTGAAAATTGTAGATGTGGAGAACATGTTTTCAAAGCATATCCCCACTGAATCTAAAAATTATGAATATGTAGAATCCATATCCATATGACATGCCTCCACTGAATCTAAAAACTAATATAAGTACCATATATTAAATGAGTGTGGAGAACATACTTCCAAAACATGCCCCCACTAAATCTAGAAACTAATATAAGTACCACATATTGAATGAGTGCGGAGAACATGCTTTCAAAGCATGCCCCAACTAAATTTGAAAATTGTGCCAAGTGTGAAGAACATGCCTCTATGACATACCCCCACTAATATGCCCTACTTTGAGGTGAGAGAAAGATAAGAACTAATAATTACCTCACCTCAAAAGGATAAGGCAAATATATAATTTGTGAATGTAACCATGTAGCATATAGATGGAACATGTTTATGTAGATATAGCATTGAGGCTCATAGAACCAATGTGATCACATGGAGGCCTAAGATGCATGATAAGGATCATGGCAATATCTAAATAGTAATAGTACAAATTCAACAAACAAATAGGCATACACACAAGAGCAGTCAAAAAAAGTCAAAAGACAATAGTCCAAGGAGACCACAAACAAGGGGCATGTTCAAATGTTACTAAATCAAAGGGACATGACATAGTCAAATGTCCACAAAAGCAATTATGATATATTCAAATGTCCATATAACAAATGATGACATATGCAAATGTTAATGAAAACATACATAAGCATGGGGGCCGCAAGCAAATGAGCATATTTAAATGCTCAAATAAAGACTACAATAGCAAGACAAGACACTCAAGGAAATGCATAAAGTAAAGCATAAACAACTAGCATAAACATGTCATAGTAACCTATAGATCTCATGTGTTAGAAAAAAAATTCAAGTGTAGAGCATAACAAGTACCTTGTGTAAGATATAATCATGGATAAAGGCATGTGTAAGTACATACATAAGCTCAAACATGATTATGTAAAGTGACCATCAAATCATATATATTGTGTGTATCATGATCAAAGAAGTGGATGCCCTCAATGTCCTCATAACATAAATAGAGGGAAAGCCCAACATTTAAAATAGGAATAAATCATGTATATGTATATGTTTGTATCACACTCAAGTAGAAGTGTGACACACATGTATATATAAGAGTAATTGAGTATGCTATCCATCAACATAGAACTAACACATAGATGCCAAGGAGCTATAAAACACGTAGGTGCCAAACATATTTTGGGATTTTTGAATATTTTTTTAATTTGTTTGGGTATTTTTTGAATATTTGAAGAGGAAAAATCATCCTATGATGCCATCCAATGGATAGTCATAGATATCTACCCACAGTAAACCTGGTGTAATAATCTTGTGATGTTGTCGAGGAGCACATATAGGTTCAATATCTGTCACAGTAGTATCGGTGATGCTCTATGTTAGGATCCAACATGCCTCATTTTTCAAGCTAAAAATGGGGACCCTCTTTTGTTATAGAGTTTGGTCTTGTACCTTTCAAGAGTTCATTGTGGTTACTTGCTTAAATCTACCTTCTTGGCAATCTACTAGATTAGTAGTTACAAGTGACTAAATTAGTTTATTTTAATGACTTTGCATTTCTTCGGTTCAGGTTAAGATTTTATCTAGCAGTGAGTTAGTTTCAACGCTTGAATTTTCATCAATCTACTAAGTCTTAGTCTTTTTGTCTACTTGTGTTTTAAAACACATTTTATAGCCTCTTTATAAACTATTTCTCCTTAAGTTTATGCAAATTGTCTGACTATTTCAGGGTTTTATTGCTTATTTTCTTAAGCAATTGAATCCATTCTTACTTTAATTTTGATCTAAGTCACTAAATGTTTATAAGTTTTACTTCTTAACTTAGTTGATTTTCATGTAAATGGAGGAAATTGGATCCAGAATCAAACAAATGGTTAACTTTGTGTAGAGTTTTCATTCTATACTTAGTCATTTTTCAACTTTCAACTCGATCATTTTAATTTTAATTCTTGTAGCTATTGGTTTTCAAATTCAACTCCTTAGTTGTTTATTTTCAAATACAGGTTGACCTTCACACTTATTCGGTAAATAGGTGGTCAAAAGTTGTGCACACCAAGGAAATAGTTGGAAGTTTTTCATGGAAATTGCTTTTGTGAGAATTGTCAAAGTTTTTTACTCTTTGGGAAAAGTGTCAATAATGTAGTCAAAACTTTTGTTCTGAATAAAAGTTCTAAAGACTTCTTAGAGGGTGTTCAGGTATTTGGGTTTTTGAAAAAAGTCTTGGGGAAAATCATTTGTGACTAGTTGAAAATTTTGTTGCGAATAAAAGTTATGAAGACGTATATTCGAAAAATGTGTCACAACAACAAAATTCATGAAAACATTACAATGCAAAGTTGTGAAGGCGAAGCTTGTGAAGATTGGGTTTTTAGAAAAATTTTCCCAAAGAAAGGCTTTTCAGCTTTGGACTTAGTCATTCTAATTTGAATTATCTTAGCCGTTTATTTACAAATGCTTAACCATTATATTTTAATTCAAAGTTATTGACTATGTCTTTTCTATTTTGCCCACAGGTGCCTAAGTTTATCTCTGTACCAGATGGTGACTTCATGTTGCTCCTAGCAACTCTATCCCATCCAAAAAAGACTTTCAACACTTAGCCAATTTTACAAAGTTACCTAGGACATGCAACACTTTTCCATTGCTTCAAAAGACATTTAATTTTTGAGCATTTGCCCAACAAGTATCCACTTCAGCAAAGCTCTAGGCTAGTAGAAGAATGAGATGATGCCACACAATGAAATGCACCTATCCTATTATTGAGTTAGCTCATTTTAACTACCAACTAGTTTCTAAGCTTCATGAAAAAACTAATTTATCAGGTTGTATAATTGGTAGTGAGCTTTAGTTTATGTGGACTCCAACTGATGGTGAACAACCTGACCTAGTTCCACCTTGGAACACATGGGGACTCTAGCCAGAGTAGTATTTATGGCTATAATCTGGCCATGTATAGTGTATAGATCCCTAATTTTTTAGAGTAGTTTGTTTGTTTCTTTTTGTCTTGCTTTCTAGGTTAGAATTACTTTTCCTACTCTTGTTTTGTTGTTGTCTATTTTGGTGTTTAGCATTTGGTACAGATGTCTTGACCTCTTGTGCCTTAATGAAAATCAGTCTTATAGCTTGAAGATTGTGTGTTCTCAATAATGGTATTAACATGGTTGTTTATGCTTTCAACAATGATTGTGTGAGTAACAACGTCTGCATGTTTTTAAAAATCAATTCTTAAAGCTTGTTGGCTAAGTTGTTTTAGTAACAAGTCTGTATGTGTTAATTATCTCATTTCCTATTAGTGGCCAATCTCAAAAGGTAACAACCTATTAATTCTTGTGTATAGCTTTAAGAATAAGGGTGTTTGATTCTGCCAATTGGTGATTGATGCCTCAAAGTGTTGTCTTAGCATGATGAGTCTAGACTATGGGTAATAAGATAAGGTAAAAATATATAATAGACCTATTCTTGATGCATTGTTAAAATTATGAAAGTCCATGATCCTTAATTGAGCATGGGGATGTATAGAAACATGGATTCTTATGTTCCACAACTTCTAACTACACTTAAAAGCACTCTTAAAGCAAAATGAAGATAATGAGTTTATGTATATTCATTGAATAGTCATGAGTTTTTTGAGATCATCATTTGACTCGTGGTTTGGTTCCTGAACCCTTAGTGGAGAGGCTCTGCAAAATTCCTCAAAAAAAATAAAAATAAAAAAATTAATCCAAAAGCTAAAGCCTAAAGATTTCCACATATAGGGGGATTTAGACAACTCCACTGTAGGCTTTCTGGCCTGGCTAGCAGTGGAGCAAGGCCTTGGAAGGAGCCAAAAGTAACTCTGTCAGGGATATGGATGCCTAGATGGTAGCAAAGGAATACTCGTGCCACTTCTTCTCTAAGACAATTAACCTCAATTCCTCTCTCAGAGACTCATATTTCTCATAAAGATTTGATGGATTTTAGTTGGATTCATAAAAGGGTAATAACTGAATAATCACTATACACACACATTGGAGGTATGGACAAGAGATCAACTTAATATGTCCTATGTTGAGGCAGGCTTTAGCACTTTCATGTTTTGATTTTGTATCACGAATTATATTTGGTTTATGCCCTATTTAAGGTATGAAGATTCATGTTCTAGGTTTTGATTGTTGAGAAACACTCTCCCCGTAGAGGTTGTCATTTATTGGGATCCAACATGCCCCATTTTTCAAGCTGAAAATGGGGACCCTCTTTTGCTTTGGAGTTTGGTCTTGTACCTTTCAAGAGTTCATTATGGTTACTTGCTTAAATCAACCTTCTTGGAAATCTATTAGAGTATTAATTACAAGTGATTGGATGAGTTTACTTTAATATATTTACATTTCTTCAGTTCAGTCTAAGATTTTATCTAATAGTTGTTGGAAATACTATCATTGATGTCAAAGTTTTAACATTATTGGTGACAAAGGATCCATATAATTTAATGTCTTAAGGTATTTTTAATGTTCATATTTTGGCTAAAATGTGTTAATATTTAATAAATATTAACAAATATATTTTTGGTTGCATAAAGTCAAAAGAGGGCCCATGAAAAAGTCAAAGAGTCATGAGATAAAGACAAAAGAGGGAAATGACACATTTTCCCATGAAAGGTCAGCTTGAGGAATTTAAAGAGTCACCAAGTGAAGACAAATGAGGGAAGGGTGCATTTTTCCATGAAGAGTCACCTTGAGGAATTTGAAGAGTCACCAACTAAAGACAAAAGGGGAAAGGACACATTTGCTCATGAAGGATCACCATGTGACTTTTCAAATGAAAGGATTCGAAGAGTCATGTAAGTTTGACACCATTTTTCATGTGTATTGAAGGGTCACAAAGGGTAAATGCCAAAGATCATTTGGAAAGCTATAAAAGGTGGCTTGGGAAGCCATTTGTTATATGTAAGAGTGTGCATGGTTTGTAATTATTTTATATAAAAAAGATGAGAGAATAGAAAGAGATATTGTAGAGTTCTATCATTTGTTAAGAAAGTAAAATTAAGAGATAGTTGTGTTTTACATAAGAGGGGTCAGTGCTCATGTGGGTTTGTGATCACATATAGTTGTTATGTTGGTGCTTGGTAAAGGGGTTGGTGCTTCTACAAGTTGGTGCTTGCAAACTTTGTAATTTGAGTTGGTGCTCATTCATATACTTGACATTATTTTCTATGATTTTTCCCACATTGGGTTTCCATGTAAAAATATGCTCTCTCTCTTTCTCTCTCTCTCTCTCTCTCTCTCTCTCTCTTGTGTGTTGCATGTTATTATTTCAATTTTCTTGCATATCTTGCATGTATGGTTAAGTGGAGTTTGATTAAGTAAAAGTTTTATAAGATATATGATATACTGATTCACCCCCCCTTAATATATCTCGTGCTTAACAATTGGTATCAGAGCAAGTTATTTTGGAAAGAGTTTAACAACTTGAAGGTAGATCGGGGAAAACATAATGGTTGGATCACATGAAGGTTTTTCTACAAACAAGGCACCTTTGTTTGATAGAACAAATTATGCCTTCTGAAGTATAATGATGAGGACTTACTTGATGCCCTTAGATTTGACATTTGACAAGCAATGATGGAGGAATACGAAGAGCCACATACACTTGTAACTACTCTTGTGGAAAAGAAGGCAAGTGAAAATAATGCTAAAGATTTAAATGCTATTTTATGTGGTTTATGTGAATCATAATTTGTTAAAGTTATGGAATGCAAATATGCTCATGAGACTTGGGTAAAGCTTGAAAATATTTACAAAAGTGATGGAAAAGTTCAACAAGCTAAGCTCTAGACTTTTAAAAGATAGTTTGAAAATTTGAAGATGGAAGAGGAAGAAAATATATCAAGTTATCTTTTCTGTGTTGATCAAATAGTTAATCAAATTCAAGCCCTTGGAGAAAAAATGGAAGAGTCAATGGTGGTATAAAAGGTTTTGAGATCTCTACCATTGAGATATGATCCAAAGGTATTGGCAATTGAGGAGATGAAGGATCTAGCCAAGCTAAAGATATATGAACTACATGGTATTCTTACTACATATGAGATGCATATCGAATAAGAAAAACCCTTAAAGAAGGAAGTTACTTTTAAGACATCAAATAAAGACAAGGCTAAGAGTTAAGAATCAAGTGACACTTCTAGTGATGAGAAAGATGATAATAGAGCTCTATTCATCTATAATCCTAAAAAAGGCACATGTAAATATCAAGGAAGGTTGACATTTAAATGTTTTAAATGTGGTAAGATTGGACATTTTGCAGCTAAGTGCCCAAATAAGAACAATGGTGACAGTGAAAAAGGAAAGTCTACATACAAGAAGAACTTCAAAGGCAAATATAAGATGAGATTCGAGAAGAAGAGTTTATATTCTAAAGATCCTAGCTCAGTCGAAGATAGTGGAGTCAGTGACTCAAATGAAGAACATATTTTATTCATGACCATACATGAAGTTATCTTTGTAAATAAAAATATAGATGATCAAGAAGAGGAACATGATGAAGTTGAGGTAAATTTGGAAGGAGAACTCATTTATGTCTTAGAAGAATTAAAAGCTCTTGAGAAGAAGAATCAAAGATTAAAGCTCCAGATTGAGAAAAATGAAAAGGAGTCAAAGAAAACAATTGAAGATCTATAAGCACACATTGAAGAAGCCAAAATGACTGAAGAAGATCTAACAACTCAATTACAAAAATTAAGTGAAGAATGTGAAAAATATGTTGTTGAAATTGCCTCTTTAAAATAAGATATTGAGAAAACAAATAAACCAGTCAATGATTCAAAATTTGAGAATATCACTAACATGTTGAATAAGATATTAGAAATTTAAAAATCAATATTAGATAAGACATGTATCAGATTTGAAAAAAAAAAGAGCTATGCTGAAGCCCTTACAAAAGAGGAAATAAAAAGGAAAGAAGTTAAGAATGTAGAGGATAACTCAAACAAAGAAGGTTGGAAGGAATAGAGCTCCAAAAGACAACCAAGTCAAAGATACACAAATTAGAACATATTCTATTTTTATGGTTATTGTTTTTATTGTAATGGTTATGGTCATAAGAAAATAGAGTATTGGAAAAGAGCTAACAATTTTAGAAACAAGTAGAAGGAAACTCATGCAGAGTCAAGTAGAAGCCACAACTCTTTTTTTCCTTTATCAGACTTTGCTGAAGAGGCCATAGTATGTTACAAGTGTAATAATTTCAAACACATAGCCCAATATTGCAGAAACATGTTTGAGTCAGTCAAGAAGGACCAAAGTTTCAAGGCTCCATTCATCAAGATGAATGTTCAGATAGGTTCATGGTAAAAGAAATAACTTAAAAAGTCTATGTTTGTCTAGACATCTTTGCATGCAAGAAATGAAGAAAAGTCATGGTTCATTGACAACAAATGTTTGAGGCACATGACATGAGACAAGAGCAAGTTCATAACTCTAAAGAATATCAATGGTGGCATAATGAAATTCAGAGATAATACAACTCCCATAATAGTTAGAAAAGGTACATTAAATTTGGATAATGGTATAACTAAGACTGAAAATGTTCTGTATGTAGAAGGTCTTAAGCATAATATATTGAGTGTAAGTCAAATGTGTGATCAGGGACACACATTAAAGTTTTATGCAGAAGGTTGTGAAATTAGGAGAAAAGATTCATATGTGTTGATTGTAAATGCTCAGAGGACAGGCAATAATTTATATATGTTATCAGATATCAAAGGTCAAAAATGTTGTTTGATTCAAGTTGAGAAAAGTTGGATGTGGCATAGGAGAATGAGACACATAAAATTTGACATTCTTATCAACATCAGAAAGAAGCAAGCAGTTAGATATCTTCCAAAGATTACAAAGCCCTCCAACATGCTTTGTAAACCATGTCAACATGGGAAGCAGGTCATAAGATGGTTCAAGACAAAAGAATACTTGACCACTCAGATGTTAGAGTTTGTTCACACTGATCTATGTGGACCTACCAAAATTTAAAGTACTCAAGGTGAGAGATACTTCATGTTGCTTATTGATGATTTTACACATATGACTTGGGTGATGTTTTTGAAGAAAAAATTAGAATGAAACTTTAGTTGAGAATGAAACTAGTTTAAAGATTAAGTGCCTGAGATCAGATCGAGGAGAAGAATTCATGTCAGATAAGTTTATTGAGTATTGTGAAGACCATGGGATAAAGAGACATTATTTAGAAGCTAGAACTTCATAAAAAAATGTTGTAGATGAGGGAAAAAAACATAACAATTTAGGAGATGGTGAGAATGATGCTAAATGAATCCAAGATACTAGATAAATATTGGAGAGAGACAATAGGCACAACAGTGCATATTTAGAATAGAGCATTGTTGAGAGTCAACAGTGATGAGACTCCCTATGAGCTATGGAAAGATAAACCAACTACTATTGATTAATTCAAAGTTTTTGATAACACATGTTTCATAAAGAGAACTGATAAAAAATTAGGTAAGTTTTAATCTAGAATATATGAAGGTATATTTCTTGGATATTCTTACAAAAGTAAAGCTTATAAATGTTATAACAAAAGAACCAAGAAGATAGTTGAAAGTGCAAGTGTCAGGATGGATGAAGATATAACACAAAGAGCCAGTGATCTGATAGACACTCCTAAAATAATTAAAGAAGAAGATTTTGAAGAATCAGATGAAGATGAGAAGATGGAGAAAAAGGTCACCAAGATCCCATCCAAATATGTCTAGAGAAATCGTAATGAGAGTGATATCACGGAGAACATAAATGAAGGAGTTCGCACCAAAAGGATGATGGTAAGTGAATTTGAGTAAGTTAGTTTTTCTTTATTATCTAAAATTTAGCCTATAAATTTTTTAAACACTAGACATGATGAGCATTGAGTTAAAGCAATAGATGAAAAATTCAATCAGATAGAAAAGAATGATACTTGGGAATTAGTGCCTAGACCAAAAGATCAAAATGTGATAGGAAAAAAATGGGCATATAAAAATAAGTTGAATAAAGATGGTGAAGTTACTAGGACTAAAGCAAGGTTAGTATGTAAAGGATATGCTCAGATTAAAGGTATATATTTTGAAGAAACTTTTGCATCAGTGGCAAGGCTAGAGGCTATTAAAATGTTTCTTGCATATACAGTGTTTAAGAATTTCAAATTATTTTAGATGGATGTCAAGTCTGCTTTCTTGAACGGGAATCTAGAAGAGAAGGTCTACATTGAGTAGCACGAGGGATTTCTTCTTTCAAATGAGAGTAGCCATGTATGTAGATTGAAGAAAGCACTATATGAATTAAAACAAGCTCCCAGAGCTTGGTATGCAAGGCTTGATAAGTACCTAAAAGATCAAGGTTTTAAGAGAGGTTTTGTTGACATTAATCTCTACATCAAAATATAAGGTGAGCATCAATCGATTATTGTGGTATATGTTGATGACATAATTTTTGGAGGAAACATTGAAAATATGACAAAAGAATTTTTTGATAATATGCAAAAAGAATTTGAGATGTCTATGCTTAGAGAATTGTCATTTTTCTTAAGGTTGCAAATATTTCAATCAGATAAAAAAAATTCATATCTCAAAATAAATATGCTAAGGAAATGTTGAAAAAATTTGGTTTTGAGATTGTGCACCACTTGACACACCAATGGGTACAGGGATCAAGGTGAGTAAGGATGAAGATTCACTTGTTACAGATCAATCTTTGTATAGATCTATGATTGGTATTCTTTTATATTTGACAACATCGAGGCCAGACATCATGCATGTAGTATGCATGGTTACAAGATATCAGGCAGCCTCGAAGGAGAGTCATGTTTAGTTGGTGAAGATATTATTCACATATGTCAAGGGGGCATTGGATTATAGATTGTGGTATCCCATAAGTAGAGATTTCATTTTGGTTACTTATACAGATTCAGATTGGACAGGTTGTTTGGATGACAAAAAAAGTACAAGTGGAGGAGCTTTCTTCCTCGATGATAGCTTAGTATCATAGCTAAGCAAGAAGTATAACTTGGTCTCACTTTCTATAGTTGAAGTAGAATATATTGCAACAGTGTTGTGTTGTACTCAATTGCTTTGGATGAAGCAAAATTTAAAAGACATCAAGGTAAAATATGATGAACATATCTCTATTTTTTGTGATAACACAAGTGCTATTAATATTTCTAAGAATCTAGTGATGCATTAAAGAAGAAAACATATTCTTATCATATATAATTTCTTGAGGGAATAGGTTGTAGATCAACATGTTAAGTTAGAATATATCAGTACTAAATAATATATTACAGATATTTTCACAAAGGCACTACCAAAGGACACTTTTGAGTATTTATCATATATAATTTCTTGAGGGAATAGGTTGTAGATCAACATGTTAAGTTAGAATATATCAGTACTAAATAATATATTACAGATATTTTCACAAAGGCACTACCAAAGGACACTTTTGAGTATCTTCAAGAGAAGTTAGGAGTAATTTATTTTAATTTATACCATTGAGGATCAACATCAGTTGAGGGGGAGCTAAGTGTCAGCTCTAGGATAGACCCTTTGCCATTGATGTCAAAGGGGGAGAAGTACAAAAATAAGTACAGGTTTCAGGATGTGGTAGTTTTAGTTTGAGGTTTCCATCAATGACAAAGGAGGAGATTGTTGGAAATATTGTCATTGATGTCAAAGGTCTAACATTATTGGTGACAAAGGCCCCATATCATTTAATATCTTAAGATGTTTTTAATGTTCATATTTTAGCTAAAGTGTGTTAATATTTATTAAATATTAACAAATATATTTTTGGTTGCATAAAGTCAAAAGAGGGCCCATGAAGAAGTCAAAGAGTCATGAAATAAAGACAAAAGAGGGAAAGGATACATTTTCCCATGAAAGGTCACCTTGAATAATTCAAAGAGTCACCAAATAAAGACAAAAGAGGGAAGGACATATTTTTTCATGAAAAGTCACCTTGTGGAATTCAAAGAGTCACCAAATAAAGATAAAAGGGGAAAGGACAAATTTGCTCATGAAAGGTCACCATGTGACTTTTCAAATGAAAGGATTTGAAGGGTCATGCAAGTTTGGTCCATTTTCCATGTGGATTGAAGGGTCACAAAGGGTGAATGCCAAAGGTCATTTGGAAAGCTATAAAAGGAGGTTTGGGAAGCCATTTGTTATATGCAAGAGTGTGCATGGTTTGTAATTATTTTATATAATAAAAGAGGAGAATAGAAAGAGATATTGTAGAGTTCTATCATTTGTTGAGAGATCACCATTGAGAGATAGTTGTGTTTTACATAAGAGGGGTTGGTGCTCCTATGAGTTGGTGCTCACAAATAGTTGCTATGTTGGTGCTCAATAAAGGGGTTGGTGATCCTGCAAGTTGGTGCTTGCGAACTTTTTAATTTGAAATGGTGCTCATTCATATACTTGAGATTTTTCTCCATGGTTTTTTCCACATTGGGTTTCCACATAAAAATCTATTGTGTGTGTCTCTCTCTTGTGCGGTGCATGTTATTGTTTCAATTTTATTGCATATCTTGAATGTATGGTTAAGTGGAGTTTGATTAAGTAAAAGTTTTATAAGATATATGATATATTGATTCACCCCCCCTCTCAATATATCCCATGCTTAACAATAGTGAGTTAGTTTCAACACTTGCATTTGCATCAACCTACTAAGTCTTAGTCTTTTTATTTGCTTGTGTTTTGAAACACATTTTATAGCCTCCTTATAGACTATTCCACCTTATGTTTATGCAAATTATCTGACTATTTCAAGGTTTAATCACTCATTTTCCTAATCAATTGAATCCATTCTTGATTTAATTTTGATCTGAGTCACTAAATGTTTATAAGGTTTTACTTCTTAACTTAGTCACTTTTCATGTAAATGGATGAAATTGGCTTTGGAATCGAGCAAATGGATAAATTTTTGTAGAGTTTCTATTCTATACTTAGTCATTTTTGGCTTTACACTTAGTCATTTTAATTTTAATTCTTGTAGTTGTTGGTTTTTTAATTCAAATACGTAGCCATTTATTTTCAAATGCAGGTTGGCTTCACACTTTTTTTTATAAATAAGTGGTCAAAAGTTGTGTGTGTGAGGGAAATACTTGGAAGTTTTATGCATAAATTGATTTCTCAAGAATTATTTAAGTCTTTTACTCTTTGGGAAAAGTGTCAAAGGTGTAGTCATAACTTTATTCTGAACAAAAAATATGAAGACTTCATAGAGAGTGTTCAAGTATTTGGGTTTTCATAAAGGTCTTCAGGAAAATTATTTGTTACGAGTCAGAAATTTTATTATGAACAAAATTTCCAAAGAGTTATGTTCAGAAAAGGTGTCATGATAACAAAATTTGTGAAAACATTACAAGGCAAAGTTATGAAGGTGAAGCTTGGAAAGACTGGGTTTTTGGAACATTTAAAAAAACAAAGGCTTTTCAACTCTAGATTTAGTCATTTTAATTTGAATTATCTTAGCCATTTATTTTTAAATGCTTATCTATTAGATTTTAAATTGAATTTGTTAATTGTGTCTTTTATATTGTGCATGTAGGTGCTTAAGTTTATCCTGAAGCCACATAACAACTTCTCGCAACTTTCGACAACTCCACCCCATCCAAAAAAGACTTTCAATAATTAGCCAATTTCACAAAGTTATCTAAGGACACATGACACTTTTTCACTACTTCAAAATAATTAGTAAAAATCTGGGTTAGTAGAAGAATGAGATGATTCCATGTAGTGAAATCTCACTGCTCCACTATCCCAGAGATGTTTGTACTAGTGTAAAGCCTCTGGGATAATGGGTTGGCAAGATGATGCCATGTGACATCATCCCACTGATCTGATATCTTGGGGATGTCTATATAAAGTGTGAAGCCTTCAAGCAAGTGGGTGAGTGAGATGATGCCATGTTGTGCAATCCCATTGCCCTACTCTCTTAGAAATTTTTGTGTAACCTAGAAATGATGTTAGAGGTTCAGGTAAATGGATGATCAAGATGATGTCGCATGGTGAAATATCACTCCACCATAGCCCCAAGGTGATTTGTGTAAGCCTCATAGTTTATCAGAGCCTTAGGTAAATAGGTGAGCGAGTGATGCTATGTGGCAAAATTTCACTCTAGTGTAGCCCTGAGGTAGTTCGTGTAAGCCTCATAGTTTGTCAAAGCTTGGGCAAGTGAGATTGTGACTCATGGAAAAATATCACCTCACAGTAGAAAAAATAGTCAACATGTGAATAAATCCCATAGATAGGTAGTGAAAGAGTGAGAAAAATCCATGTGGCCATGGAATGACAAAAACGAGCAATAGAGTTGAAGCCTGCAGATGATGACACATTGTCAAGTGGAAAAATGGCACCCATGGAAAGAAATCCAATCATGTAGAAAAGGAAAAGAAAGGATAAGCCATGTGGCAAGGACCATGCGAAGAAAGGACATGTTGGTAGTGCATCTAATAAGGCGTGAGCATAAAATTAACATGTTTGGCTGTCAAAACCATTGAAGGCCTAAAATGGACTGGATATTCAATTTGATTTGTAGAATCAAATCGTAGATCAACTGAATCATGAATAAGATGAGAATAATTAGCATGGCGTGTGCAATGGGATTATATAAAGAGCATAAAATATAAACCTACTCTTAAAGAGACATAATAATTGATTGTGTAGAAGCATGGGCAGTTGGTAGTCTCGATTCAATCACAACTACTTTCTTATGCATAGTAAATGATCACTAATCTATAGATACTTTGAAGTCCAAGGTAGGAGGTTGTTGTAACTATTTTCATAACAATTATTCAATCCATTCAAGAATGTGGTAAGTTTATGGAGAAGCCAAGTGGTAGAGAGAGAAAGACATTGGCATTGGGAGTAATCAAATCACTGTGTAGATATTCATGGAGACAAGAGTTGGAGAAGACATTCAACTGAAAATTACTTCCAAAAGAAGGATAATGTCATGTCTGAACTCACTACAATAATGACAAGCTGATTTGATCAATTTTACAATGAAAAGGTAGCATTGGAGTTGTAATTTCAAATTTGATTTTGCTAACTATCTAAAGCTGAATGCAATTAATGTCCATGGCTTAACCTGGGTCTATTTAAGTAAATATCTTTATTTATATGAGGAAGGGGAAAATCTAAGTGGTGAATCTTTACTAAAATTACCCTGGAGTACACTAGCCATTCTTTCGCTGTTAGTTGCCCAATTTGCTTGCCTAAAGAGGCCAATTGTAATAAACACCCTGTTATATGTTGAATACATAGTTTGGGTTATTGTTTAGTCCATTTGCAATGTGATGTTCAATTCAAGTCTTCATGTCTTTAATTTTTGAATATCTTTAAGTGCTAAGAATTGTAAATGAGATTTGGTTACATCAAGATAGTCTCACTTTAATTGTGCAACAACTGATTAAATTGGTCTATTAGAGTTATTCTTATTTTATCTAAAATTTTCTACAACCAAGGTGTGAAACAACTACAGGTTGTGAGTTATGATTTTTTTTTGAATAACTTAGTAGATGAATGACTATCCCATATGTGTGTGAATGCTTGAATTAGATTGTACTCATAGTTAGTCTTATTCACTCCATAATGCCTAACCTTGCTTATCAAAAAGTTATCTTATGACCAATGTGTGCAATAGCTATAGGTCATTGATGTGTTTATCAATAGGTTGGATGGATCAATGGTGTTCAAAGTGTCCCTTTAGGATCTTGCATGTAGTGTGTCTTGAGTTTATGCAATAGCTAGATCAGGCACACAGTGGTAAAATTGTGGTCAAGTCCGTTCACAACTCAAAGAACTCTGATGGCTTGCATGATCAAAGATAGCCCATTTCTCTTCTGCCCTGCCCTCTCTCTCTCCTTTTTTGTTTTGATGACACCTTTACCTTAGTATAGGATTGAAATTAATTGTAATGAACTAAATGTATGGCTTCATTAATTAAATTAAGTAGGAATCAGACTCATATTACTAGTTAACAATCACCCAATATGAGCCTCTGGTGGAATAGTTTATATGTTTGCCCATGCTATGATTGTTCGATGAAATATTGGTGCTTGGATCATTAGTAGATCCTAAAAACAAGGGGACTCTATCCTACTAGGTTTAATCTCCAGGTACTTCTTTTAGAACATTCAATCCAATGAACAAATTCTAAGGGGGAGTCACTTGCTGAGACCAACACTTTGCGTATATAAAATAGGAATTTGTGTTCATGAAGCAATATTAGGAGTAATATTAGTGGGGGTTCATGGAACCCATAATTGAGTGTTCTATGGTTTCATTAGATTGACAATAGTAGAAACATGTTAGGTTATCTAGATATCTGAATATGGTGTGTATTAGATGGGGATTCTGTGGAATCCATCCTATGTCTTTAATGTAATGGTCTCTTAAGTAATGGCAAAGGGTGAAAATAGATCTGAAATGCAAGAGGGTTATGCAACACATCTTGTAAATATATAACATGAGGGTATTTTCAAGCATTTTGTTCAATGTTTGTAACCTTGTCCTCCGAGGTCTTTATGACTTGAAGGAGTGTTTGAATGGTAGGCCCAGTGGGATTTAGATGAGCAATTTTAGTAATCACCAAAGGGGATGTAAACATGTTTTGAGTAGTAATAGGTATTAAAACCAATATTTATGTTGAAATAATTGGTAATTCCATGATAGATGTACTAATTGTAATTTTAGGAAACAAAGGTTTAAACACATAACCTGTGCCCCCACCAGATGTATTATGTTGTAATGTGTTCAAAGGAAGGGATGTTTCAATTATAGTTTTGGACATTTTTGTTTTGATTACAGTTTTAAAGATCTCATCAAGATCTTTAGTGTTTTGTTAAATATGTTCATGAAATAATGCAATTACATGCACTTGATCATAGTCTATTTCATTATTTTCATTTATTTCATGGTTTTCATTATCATAATCTTCTTTTATGATAACCTTATCAATATGTTTTTCATTGTCAACATGAAAATCATCATGATCCAAATTATGAGATACCTTATTAGTTTGAGACATCTTAGATGGTGGGAGGGAACTCAATGTGTTCAATAGGCACATCTCCCAATCTAAGGCTATGTCTAGGTTACATGCAATTTAGTAGAAGTAGGAAATGAAAAAGTACAATAATATAAAACCCTAGCTAGTTTAAAACGCTAGGAATTAGAAAAATTTGCATTCAAACATATCATGTTCACCAAATGTTTAACCCTAAATTAGATATGAGGCTATTCTACCTTGGCAATTTAATAGGGTTAAGAATATAGAAATGAAAATGCACAAGGGTGATAATTAGAACTACAACAAGCCAATTAAATGTTAAACTCATATATAAGCATACACTAAATTTATTATGCTAAGTATAGGCTAAATAAAAAAAGTACAACTAAATTATGTATGGAAATGACAAAGAAGTAATATACTTAGCTAGTTTTGATGCTAACATAATGATGGAGCTGGAATAAGTAGAAGTAGGCTGGAAGGAAATTTTAGAATAGTTGTTAGATTTTGGATTTGATGCTTCTAGAGCTCTAAACACTAACATCAGCTTGGAATGGTTCTGTTGATGCTACTGTCTAGATTCGATGCAAGTGTCTTATATGGAATACTTGATGAAAAGGGATGTAACAACTTGGATGCTTTTGGGTTTGTCTTTGCCTTCACTTTGGTGCATTCAGATATGGGTCATGGATTATTACTCCTCATGAATTTGTAAAACCCTAGTACTTCATCTTCATTGTGACCTTGGGGAAAAATGGGTTAGTGGACACATAATGTCAAGTTGACCCCAAAGACCCCTTTATAAGTGAGTAATGCTTACATAGCCAATACTAAGAAGATGACCTCAGACTGATGTAGTTCTCCCCGATGTGTTGACTTGTGTGTGAATCATACAATATGTGCAAAGCAAGTACAATAGTGACCTAGCTTGTAACTTGGAAAATTGGGCTCTTGGGCTACTCTTTTAGTATTTTAAACCTATAGATGTGTTGTACTTATGAAGGGTATGGAAATAATGAATATTTATTCAATTAAATACTTGTAGAGTGTTTTTGATAAGTTTCTTTGGTCTCTTTGGTCCTTTGATAGGTTTTGTAGGTGATGAATGAATGAGGGTTGATCTTGTATTTATATCAATCCCTTTGGAGAAGTAACTCACATTAAAGCACCTAGGCAGACCATTGGGATATGTTTTATTTGAAAAATAGATGAATTTAGGGCACTGGACACTTGTGTTGAGTCAAGACACTAACATCGATGATAGTGTCTATCCCAAATATTAGTGTCCATGGAGCATGAAAGTAGGTACAGGCTCACAACTTATAAATGTGAAAGATAAGTAGATTTTAAACATTCTAGGAAATATAAAAGGTCTAGATCATCAACATAAGATTGGTTTGGCTAAGAGATAAAGGCCAAGGGGCACATGATAGAGTAGATACAAGACTTTTGAAAGCAAGAAAGGCCCAAAACTGAGAGTAACAAACAAGGTCCAAGTTTTTCCAAGTGTACAAGACTGATGTGCTATTAATCCACAAATATCATCTACAGTTTTGATATTAAATTTTTGATATTTGATTTTTTTTACAAATATAGTCTATAAATTTAAAGTCTTCTTGAATCATTTCTAGTATATACTATTATGCTTTACCATGTTAGAAACTAGCATTTGCCTTAAAGGTGTAGATTATGTTGAAAGGGATTTAATTTTTTGTGTTGGTAAACTAGAGGTTTTTAATGCAAAAAGTGTAAATCTAAAGTGGTGCAATTTTTTGAAAGAATGAGAAAAAGTGTGCAAGCCATTAATAGTAGAATCTAGTGAAATTTTACATAGATTATAAATGTTGTTTGGAAGAGGGTTTGCACAAAATATTACTTCCCATTTTCATTTATCTTCACATGAACACTCATTGTGCAATCCAAATAAAAAGAGAAATAACATTGCAATATGGGGATTAAACCCCACAATTATGCACATATGCTTTAAAAAAGTAATCATGGAGTTTAAAAGGTATTAGATATGGTATTGCATTATGGTGATTATTTATTTTTTATGTTTTAATAGAGTTATTAACATCATTAAATACTTATTTGGTTCATTTATAGTTTTTATAGGGATTTGATGCCCCTCATTATATTGCGAGACATTCTACAGTGGCATCCAGAGGTGGTGATGGTTTGTAATGGAGTGAGTGTGTTTACTTTAAATTCCAACCTTAAATTTGACATTTATTTGATTATCACTTATAAATTTTTCCATTAAAAAGAAACGCAATCGATATTATTATATCATATTAACTTTTATTACAAATATGAGTCTATAAATGGACATTGTTACAAGTTAAAATCTGACTAACATTCTTATATCATATTAATTTTTATTAAAAATATAACGTTATGAGCAAATACTTTTACACGTTAAAAACACATATTTTTTAATTTGAACTTACCTTCCATCATCATACATTAAATTTCTCTTCTGGGGAATGTTAAATTTGTAAACTTATAGTAATATACTATTATGATTATCCATAATACCAAATTTCATTCTCATTTGCTCCATGCAGTGCCAAGTCTAACCAAAAAATTTAATTTTAAGTATGTGTAGTAAAATTGGTTGTTTTTATTTTAGTTTAAATGTTGCTGTGTTTGTAAGGAATCACTTATGCTTCTATTTAGGATTCTAAAAGTATATTTTGAGTGGTGTTGTATCCAACAGCTCCAAATCTATTAAATGCTATTTATAAATCTAGGTTCATCTCTTTGCTCAAGAAACTATTATTTTGTTAGATTAATAAGGGTGCTATTATTTTCTTCTTAGGTGAGCCTAATGTTAGAACAAATTAATATTTTTTAGACATGTCAATTACGTTTTAGTAGCACCAAATGAAATTTTTTTGTAAATTAAATTATCTTTAATTAGCATAAATATAGAGCTATGTTTAGGTTTGTAAACTAAATATAATTATTGTATGAACTTCATGGATTTATGTCCAATTGTTTGTATTAATTTAAAATAATTTTTTTAGATGAAATATGAAATTTTGAGCACACCAATTTATCAAATCATTTATGTATTTCCTTTTGTATTTCCATATTTTACATTGATTTATATAGACAATGTTGAATAACAAAATATTTTAGACCCATTTGAAATAGGCATATCATATAGTACAATTATAAAACTTAAATTTTGATGAATGAAGTTTATTATAGATGAATTTCAAATGAAGACAACTTTCTTAAGTGATTGTCAATCCTCATGTCTATAACTTAAATGATAGACAAGGGCCTTATACATGGTTATCAGGTGCAATTATATGTATAGATAGAATATGACCCAAAATAAGAAATTTAATTAAAAGACAATAATGTAAACATTATATTAGTTAATATTATTATTATTCTATATATTTATTTATTATTTTAAATTAATAATTAACCAACATACATATCTTAGATAAATCCATGTAAAATACATCGAGATATATCATTCTTAAGGTGCCCCACTCTATTTGTTTTACAAATCTAAGATTATATAGGGACCTTGAGAATGATGTCTCTCAGCACCTTTTACATAGATTTATCTAATATATGTATATTAGTGTATAGTTTTCATTAAATTCTTAGCTAGTTTGTGTATAGTTTTCATAGGAATTTGATGCACCTTGTGTATAGTTTTCATTATTACACTTTTTCAATTCCATATTCTTGTGGCTTGTGGTCCGATGTTTTAAATATTTTTGCTTAATTGAAAATAAAATACCTATATACTTTTTGGGAGGGCTCAATATCAATGCTTGACAACATTATTCTATAAGTAATATATTATTAAAGTTAAAGGCTTATTGAATCATTTTTAGTTTGTGGCATACTATTATGTTACCAAAAAATGCTACTATGCTAGAAATTAGAACTTTGGAAGGAAGTTGGAAGTTGAAATTTGAAACAAATTTTTTGTAGTGTCGTATGTAATGACATCCTCTCCTCTAAAATTAGAGGTGTTCATTGATTGTTTAGCTACTAAGAATTGTGAATAACAAAATATTTTTTTATATTTATTTGTTTCTCATTTTTTAATTACCTTGAGCTTTATTTCCTTCCCCATTCCCTCATAATATAGGTTCAAATGTATAAAAAATAATATATATAGTGATCCCGTTAGTAACTTAAAAAAACTACCTTAATGAAAAATATATAAGGAAATGGAAGAATGATTCTCTTGGGGATCTATGATCAATGATTTATAAGATCAAAACAATTTGAATATATACAATAGGTTTGTTGGAAACAAATCAAAATCTCTATCACATAGTGTTTCCAAAAATCCTATTGCACACATCATGGACTATGAAAGTATAAAATATCTAATTTGAATATCATTAGGTTATTATGTGTGATTATTTTGATTAGATAAAAATGATTTGTATAGAAATTGACATATTTGCATTAGAAATTTCACAATGCTTATTACTTCTATTTAAAAACATATGAAATAGCTGTTCGCACAAAAAAGAGTGGGTTGGTTGCAGTTCTCTAGTTTGGATTTTGTTTACAATCACAACTTATTTTTGGGACGTTAGGCATTTCTCTTTTTAATTTTGAAGAGGAAAAATTTTATAAAGAGAAATCTATTATAGGTACATAGACTAAGTATTCAACTAATTTACAATAGCATAACTAACACAAAAAATTCAAAAATGGACTATTTGTATGGATATTCATTTAATGTTTCTTAAGAAAGTTCAAAAAGTTTCATTGTTATAGCATATACCTAACTTGTAAAAACTTGTTCTACTAGGGTTTCATGTCAACCTTGCTTTGTTTTGATTTATTGACTTCATTGTCACTCACATTATGTCTACGAGAGTTTCAAAGCTAATCATGCATTTATTGTATGTCTCTCTCCACCCTTTAGGTGGATTTTAACATATAATAGCTTCATCCCATTTAGTTACAACTATTTTTGCATACAATGGGAAGGATGGTACCCAAATTAGCTAAGAAATTTATCCCAAAAGTCTATGATGAGGTATATCTTCTAACTTTACCTCTATGCCCGATGTTTGTTTGTTGTTGATAATGTTTGTAAGTGGTATGACAATTAGTGTTATAATTTACTATGTTGGTTGCATCCCCTCTAAGGAGTCCCTTAATGCTTGGTTTTGACACTAGTGGGAACCCTCATGTGTCCCTGTCACTGGCATTCAAAACCTTACAAAAGAGTTCTTCCTTTTTTCCTTTAAGGATTCATCCCAAGTCCAAGATCTCCTTGATAATTTGAGTTATTGGTTCCTTAGGAACACTCTTATGATTTTATCCCCATGGACCTATCAATTCAATGTTTATGACCAAGCATCCCTTTAAGTGTCAATTTGGATTGAACCCCACAACCTCCCACTTCCTATATGGGCCTTTCTCAAGGAGATTATTAAGCCCATAAGGTGTATTTTGGGTCACGAACAAAACAACTTTATTTTGAAAATCCCAACAAGCATGTCTGCATTGAGGTCAACTTGACTAAATATTTGAAAGAATCCATCAATATTCAAGTTAGCCCGAAATGTTATGTACAAAATTCATAAAATTCAATCTACCCAAAACATGTTTTTTTTGCCATTCTCCTAACCATTAGATTAAGGGTTATCCCTTCATGGGGTGGTTAAAACCCTCTATTGAAAAAACACCTTATGATAAGCCCAAGATGGCATATAATAATAATGTCTAGATGATGATGAATAAAAAAATTTATTCCACCAAGTAATAAAATTTACCAACTCGTCATTACCCCTTTTGTTCCTAAAACCCTCTTCTAAGGTGTGCAAAGACAATCCTCATCAAAATCCTCTTGGTGTTCAAATGGCCTCTCGGAGCCAAATATAATTTTTTTCCAACCACATATGAGTTTATCTCCTATTGGGACATACTCTATAAGCGATCCTACCTCTTGGTAGTTACACAACCCACCTCATTGTGGTGATGACTCTCCTTGAGAAGACAATGGGGATAATTGCCACTCAATATTTATTGAGGATTTCATGTTACTAAACTAGTGAACTCTTATGGGAAATAATTTTATGGCTCTTGAAGATATTGAAGATGGTCAAGGGGAACTCCTCATGGATGATACTCCCCAATGAATGTTTTATCATGGAACTTTTGAGGTCTCAAAAGTTCCTCTCACAATACCTCTGTGTGAGTTGTTTATCAATAATAAGGAGATCTAAATTTTGTTTGTCTACAAGAAATTAAAGTTTTAGGGTTTATTTTACGAGCTTCTCTAAGATTTTTATGGTCTAAGACAACTCACTTCTCCACTTTTTAAAATAAGGGTCATGGTGGCACCAATATCTTGGTTTCCCCATAATTTCTCCCTTAATTTTTGCCTCAAGAGAAGATCCATCACATCCAAATATTTGGATTATGTTTAATATTAATGGTCATTCCTTAGGGGTCCTCAATATTTACACCCTAAATGATGGTCTTGACATAATGAATTTATGGTGATTTTTGGCTGACAACTTACCCCTCACCACTTGGCTTGTGTGAAGAGTGTTTAATATGATTGAGAGTCTCGAAGACAAGGTGGGTTCCCCCTTGATGCAATGGTGCATGAAAGATCATGAGGTGTGGTTTTTTTAAAAAAATTGGTGAGATCCATTAGAGCCTCTCCTCCTTTGATGACCATTAACTACCATTCCTTGGTTTACATGGTCCAACTATCATGATGACACTGATATGGTACTCAAGAGATTGGATTATTTTATGCTTTCACAGAAACACATCTTCACTTTTACTTTTTCTGATGGACAACCTATCTTTATGAATTATAACTATGTTTTATTAGACCATAAACCCATCACTTACAGAGTGGAGTGGAGTGGAGTGACAACCACTTCAAAGTGCCACACAATAATTTTTTCTTGAACACCTCCCTCCTTTACCATGAGGGCACCATTTGTCTCATTGCTAGAGTTTAGAATCTTATGCCACATCCACCTTATACCACTAATTAAATTAAGTGGTGGAATGAGGCCATCATCCATACTACCACATTTCTCTGCCACTATGGTAAACATATAATGTAGGTTCAAAAGTGGTTAGATGGTTTTGTGCTCAAATAATACCAGAGAATATTTCTCTCTTTGAACATTATGCATTTGACTTGTAATTGCAAACCCTAACAACCTCTCTCAAACATCAAATTAAAGTTGCAAATAACTATGCGATAAGAGGGGCATAAATTCGCACTTGCTTCTATTGGCTCAAAATTGGGGATAAGGCTTCCAAAGATTTATTTAAGGCTCTTATAGCCAAGACAGCTCAAAAACATATCAAGGTCATCAAGTTAGCTTAAATAAGACTTACTAATCTCCCTAACATCTCCATTACTTTTTTGGACCATTATAAATTAACATTGCAAGCTTAGGAGGAAAGACTGGAGAGAGCTCACATTTTTCAAGAATGTTTAGATGTTATTCCTTGCAAGCTCAGTCTCACATACTAGAAATTATGTGATTATTTAGATCTCAATGAGTTCTTTCATGTTTTACAATGCATGAGTAATGATAAAGGTTCAAGCATTGATGGGATCCCCCAAGAATTTTATCATGCTACTTGGGATTTTGTTGGCCTTGATTTGATACAAATTTACAAAGAAACTTTATGGATTTTCTTTTGGGATATCGTATAAATAAAGGAAACATCAAATTTATTTTTAATACTGTAATTTGGGCAACAATTCAGGGGATGGGTCCACCCCAATTGATGACAGAACTTTTGGAAGCCATAACTTTTACACCGTAGCTCCAATTAACTCACTGTTTGAACTGTTGGAAAGCTGAGAATGAGGAAAACATAGTGAGATGACATGGAGCTTTGCTCAATGAATTTTAACCCCCAAAAACCCAATGGAAGTGCCCTAAATTTCAATTTTAGTAGTGCAGTCTAAAAATAGTAATTCCTTGAATTATGTATTGTTGTAAATCATGGAAGTTGAACCACTTAATATTCCTCTAGATTGGTGACCTTCCACATCCTCCTCACACCTTCAAAACATGTATAAATGAAGATGTAACCTGAAATAGAAATCAGACATCTCTTCTCAGAGATAGGCATTATTTGAATTGTGTTGTTCTTGTTTCTTGAATTATCTTTCAACCAAAGCTTTTGAGTTTTGGTTTAGTGGTATCAGAGCAGTTTGTCTTTAGAGTGTATGATCCTGAGGATGAGATCAAATTATAGGAAGCTGGGTGGAAAATAAAACCAACAGACTATCCACCTACTCGCTCTAAATGACTTCAAATGGCAGACAACACTAAGACATCCGATCCTTTCAAGGAAATGGTGAATGAAGCCCTCCAACAGTAGCAAGCACAGATGCTACAACAATTATCTCAAATTCTCCAACAAATATCGATGGGAAATTCTATCTCCTCATCTCCACCCCTACATCCTTTCAGTACCCCAACACCCTTCAAGGTTCAGGTGAATTTTGATATCCTTACATTTGAAGGCAAAATCAATGTTGATGCAGTAGAAAATTGGTTGGATCAATTGTCATCTTATTTTTCCATAAATAAATTCATCGATAAAGAGAATATCACCTTTGCTCTTTTGAAAGCATCATTGCCTATCAAAAATTAGTGGGAAGTGTACAAAAAGAGATTCAGTGCAAATGATATTGACCTTGAGGAAGAACATACCTGGGATGATTTCATAGAAGTTGTAAAGGAAGAATACTATTCCATTGGAGCATATGACGATCTGTATATAGAATGGCAACAACTTCGCCAAGGTAAGGAACAATTTATTCAAGATTACACTGACGTTTTTCATTCTCTATCTATGAGATTGGGCATCTAAGAAAGTGAAAAACACAAGGTTTTCAAATATCGTGGTGGACTACAATGGTACATATGGGGAGAAATGGAACTCTTCGATTTGGAAACCATCGATGAGGTGTACAAGTTCACAGTGAAGATTGAGCAGAAGCATGGAAGAATGAATACGAAGAGTCAGCCTTCAAAATAGAAAAGTGACAAAGAAGGTCAAACACAAGGCCAAAATTGGAAGCAAAAGGAAGGAAAGACTGAGAAGCGGTGTGATTATCACAAATTTGGAACTCACTCCAAAGAAAAATGTCGAGCCATCAAGTCCCTACTTTCTGAGTCATAATCCTCAACATCTACTACTCTACCTCATATAGACCTTGAAGTTGAAGAGGTTGAAGAAGAAATTATAGATGCTAAGCCTGAAGCCATTGTTGTTTCATCACAGACCCACAAGGAGAGGCTAGATGACAAGGAAATATTGTTTCACTCTAAGTTATGGGTGAAAGGTAAGCCTCTACATTTCATTATTGATAGTGGAAGTCAAAAGAATTTAATCTCTACTAATGTTGTGAAAATCCTAAATCTATCCATGAAGCCTCACCCAAAGCCATACAAATTGGATGGTTGAGTCCAGGGAGAAACCTCTATGTCACCCACCAATGTCTTCTCTCATATGAAATAAAACCTTTCTAAGATGAGGTCTTATGTGATGTGGTCAATCTAGATGTTTGTGATGTACTATTTGGTTAGCCATTCATGTATGATCGACATGGTATCTATGAATCAAGAACTTGAAGGATCACTCTCACTCTTGGAATGTGGTGCTACAGGGTACTAGAGGTACCACCTTCTACATCTGTCTCTCTAATTAGTGCCAAGAAATTTGTTCTCATGGTGGTCAAGCCACAAGAATCCAAAGGGGCTGATATTATAGCCCTGACTACACAAACAACACAATAACAGAAGCAAATAGATACCAATCTAAAGAAGTTCATGGCCTTCCATCCATAGACTGATGGTCAGAGAGAAATGGTGAACAATCGGGCCCTACATAGTTCCATAAAGCACAGTCCATTCCAAGTATGCATCGAGAATCAAATTGAAGTAAAACTACCACAATTGATGACAAATATTGATGTAATGGGGACCATTGCTTCTCAAGGAGGGAGGAATGATCCGGGCAACAATTCAGGCGACAATTTAGGTGACGAGTCCATCCCAATTGATGACGAAACTTCTGTGAGCCATAACTTTTGTACCGTAGCTCCAATTGACTCACCATTTGAACCATTGGAAATATAAGAATGAGGAGAACATGGTGAGATGGCATGAATATTTTCTCAATGAATTTTTACCCCTGAAAACCCAATGGAAGTGACCTAAATTTCAATTTTAGTAGTGCAGTCTAAAAATAGTAATTCCTCGAATTATGTATTGTTGTAAATCATGGAAGTTGAACCAATCAGTCTACCTCAAGATTGGTGACCTTTCAAATCCTCCTCACACCTTCAAAATATGTATAAATGAATATATAACCTGAAATGGAAATTATACATCTCTTCTCAGAGATAGGCATTATTTGAATTGTGTTGTTATTGTTTCTTAAATTATCTTTCAACCAAAGCTTTTGAGTTTTGGATCACTTATCAATAAAGGAAACAAAAAATTTATTTTTAATACTAGCAACCCTGAGATTATCACTAGTTGGCACCCCATCAACCTCCTCAATGTGTCATATAAAATCTTTGCTAAAGCTCTTTCTAACTGCATTTGACTCATTTTGTCTACCATTATCAGGCCATAACAAATGAGATTTGTAAGAAAATACATATTTTAGACAACCTTATTGTTGTTTGGGAAGGTATGGAGTGGGTGAGAGACTCTCATTAACAAACCATCTTTCTCCAATTAGTTTTTAAAAAACTTATGATAAGATCGAAAGGCCTTTTATTCTCGTTATGCTTCAAGCTCTTGGCTTCAGCCAAACACTTATTTTGGCTATCTAAACTCTTTTTTTGGATAATTCAACCTATCTCACTATTAATGGGCTCAAATCTGATAATTTTGTCATCTTCTGCTCTATATAAAAAGATTTTCCTCTTGCACTAACATTATATCTTTTATCTATTAAGGATCTTGGATACATTTTGGCTCATAGAATTGAGCAAGGTCACATTAGGGGCACCCTTATTCCTATAAAATATTCTCAACTCATCAATGGACATATTAATGATGTTACTTTTATTAATCTTGAAGAGCAAGAAAAATATTTCAAGGAGGCTTTGCATTTCTTGGACATTTTTTTCAAATCTTCAGGTTATAGAATTCAGTAGAAAAAACCCAATGCTTCAGACAAAGTATGATGCCTATGCCAGAGTGGTTACACCATTACAAATGGAAGTGATCCATTAAAAGGAAAAAATAATAATTAGGCATTCCCTTTTCCTTTGATAGTTTTCTTGTTGAGTTTTGGTTATATGTCATGAATAGAGTGGAGAAAAAGGTTGAATATTGGGTCACCAAGCTCCTTTATTTAATTGGGAAATTCCAAGTGTATACTAAGATTTTGGATTCTACTCATGTTTAATAATCATCCTATTAGGCCCCCTCTAAAACCTTATTTTAAAAATTGTCAAAGATCAATAAGGATTTTCTTTGGTTTAATGCCAAGCAAACTCAAGGGTTCTACAAAGTTGCTTGAGATATTTGTTATCTTCCTTACGATAAAGGAGGTATGAGGATTTTTAATTTTTACATGCAGAGCATTGCCCTTTATGATAAATGGGTTGTTATAGCTATTGAAGGTAATGAATATTGGAAAATTTGCCTATGATGCTATATCTCTTATAGTTCTCCCTATGGTAAGTATAGTTGGAAAAACATTGGTTACTACAATTGTTGATCACTCTTGCCCTAGTTAAAATTGAGGATTCTTTCATTACTAAAAGTATTTGGAAATATTTTGAAATTATGAACCTCTACTTAAAATGGGTTGGATATGGATTTTGTATTGGTCTTTCCTTCAATGACCATAACCTCTAGTGGTCTCCTATTATGACTAATACTAGTCTCCTTCTAATAGAGTTAATTGGTATGTAAGATTTGAGACTCTTCAAGAAAGGAATTCAAACTATGAAGGATTTGGTTTCAACATGAAATTGGATTCCTTTGTCATTAATAAAAGATAAAATCAATTTAAATAATTATGACTTACCTACCATTCTTTGTATTTAAGAGTTAATATTGGATGCTGTGCTTCACAAATTGGATCTGTAATCTCCACATGCTTAGTGGAAATATTAGAGATGGAATTGTGATACTCATTTCAAGAACTACTCTCTAGGCCTTCTATATCAACTTATGAGCCCATTCTATCTAGATTTAGTTAAGCTCAATAGGAATTAGATTCATAATTCCTTCTCAAGAATTGGATTGCCTAAACTAACAAAATATGGACTGCTAAGCTTGAACCCAAGCTCACTCATTTTCTCTGGTGTCTGATTTATTAAGGCCTTCCTCTTGTAGAACATATTTATCTCCTTAGAATTGTTGAACCCAAGTGTCTACCCTATTGCAGACCAGAGTCCTTCAAGCATATAATTTGGACATGTCCTAAAGCTCAATATTCTTAATAATGGATACACAATATTTTATAGCCCTATCATCTTGAGCCTTTCTCATGCATATGGCCCTCTTTAGGGATTCTATAAATTGGCCGACATATGTTTTTTATGGATTTTTTTTAGATTTGTTATTATGTTTAAATTATGGAAAGCTAGAAAATCTAATTTATTTAACAATGAAGAAACATCTTATAATTTTACCATTAATGATACAATGTCTGTGATATCTTCATAGTTTATGTAGATTCAAGCCCATGCTAAAAAGGTGGTCATATAACTTAGCAATTTATAAGAGTTGCTTGATCATTGGGGGAGTGCTACCTAGGCCATAAGTTTCATCCCTCTGGATCATCTACGACAGAGCTCTCCACCACCAGTGTTCAGATGTCGACGAAGCTACTCATGTAGTCACAATCATTTCTCCACCCCTCCTCCCTTGTGGGAAATTAATTATTGGTCCATCTCAGTGGGGTTCACCTGCTCTTAGTCTCAACCGTATTGGGACCTCTTGGGTGGTGCATTAATATTTATTTGGCTCCCTTCACATGCCATAGATGGATTGGTGGCTCTTGATCCTCCCTCAATTGAGCCTTCTTCTTGGAGTGATCAAATGCCTTAGAATGATCCTCCATCTCTTTCTTCTATTGTAGTAGCATGTGCTTAATATTCTGTTATTATTTATGTAGTTGTTTGATTGTTGTTGAGTTTCCATATTTTGTAAACATTTATTTATTTTGATCCAGATTTATTCCTCTGATAGGGAATGTGAGCCATGAATACCAATTTTTTTTAACTTTGTAACTTCATGTGACTTATTTATTTATTTATTCATAATAATAGTTTTACTGTAGTATTCTAAAAGTATAGTGTATACCTACATCTTGTTTATATTTTCTCTTTATTCTACCTATAAAAAATTGATTAGAGGGTCAAAAACCCAAAATTACACATTACATTTTCGGGTCCTCCCCTAATTTTTTTTTGGGGCATGTAATATTGAATGTCAAATCCACTAAATGTCAATTGTCATAGCAAAAATTTGGTTAAATAATTTTTAAATTAAAAAAGCACATGGATTTAAAAACCACAAAGTGTGAATATTATTATTTAGTCTCTGCCAAGGCAAGGATACTATATGTTTCACCCAAGATAGATAATTTATTGATTCTAACCAATCAAAAGGCTTGAAATGGCATATTTTTTTAACAATCGTGAAGTTTGGTATCCAAGGAGTAATCCTTAGGTGTTATTTATAAACATTCCATTTACTTGTCAATGATTGAGCTAACTTTTATTTGGGTTACATTCCTATACTTTCAAAAAATTAACAATTTATATTACTTAAAATGTTTTTGAAAAGATGTAATATACTTTTTTCAAAACTCTATATTTGGCTATGTAAATGTGATAGTGATAATACAAAATGAATTTTTTTAACTCTATTTAATGCTATAAAATGTACAACAGGATAGACATCAACAAATGACACAAATTTGACAACATAAGAGAGTATAAGATAGTATAACTACCCAAATTTCATAGTAAAATTAAATTGGTTAGAAAAATTGTCTTTTTACAACATTGTGGCTATGGAATACTCAACCACCATCAGTTTCAAGAGTTAATGGCCCTATAATATAACCCCACATTTATAGGACTTTGGTCACTACATTCCACATTTACAAACCATCAGGCCTCTTCTTCTTTGAAATGAAATGGTTTTAATTATGTCCACGAGACAAACAGTCTATGGGATCATTGATTATACCAATTTCTTCAACCACTCAAATATTCATGGGACCCAAGGTATCTTTTAGAAGGCTACTCCTCCTTTAGCTGATCTTGGTTAGCATCTCCTCCAACCTTTTTATTCTTTTTTCCTCAAATATATCAACCATGTAGAGTTAACTCTTAAATTTTCTACGTATTTATCTCAAATATCCATGCACTAAGGACATTCAAGGATAGAGTGTCCCTCCATTTAAATTGCCCTTGTGGTACAAAAAATACAAACTCTCTCTTCCCATTATTCCTTAGGAGTCATCTATTTATTTATCTCGCATCAAACCTTGTAAGAGCTTATCTTTAGTTAAGGAATGATGATCTTTTCCCTCCATTTGATTTCAACACCTATATATGATTTTTTGTTTCATTCGTAAGTTGGGTTAAACACTAAGATATAGGGTTGTATTTTATTGTTTGTCACCTTCCTCCACATTACCACTTTAAATTTTTCGTTCACATAATTTTTTATGTCTTTGTTACATTTTGAACATTCAATTATATTGATATCCCATGTATTCATCCACTTGTGGTTTTACTTCTTCCAAGTGTTCTTCCTCCTATGGAGCACTTCTTCTCTTATCTGTCTATTTTATTGCTTTCGTCAGGAAATAAAAATGATAGAGAATGCATATGCTAAGGTTTATGACAACGTGGGTTCGAACCTCGGGGCTATGACTCTCATGAAAGGGTATTTTATCAAATACCAATATCTCTTTTGTTTCTCAGAGATTTACACCTTAGACCTTGAAATGTTTATTTTTATTCAAAGTATTTTCAAGTATCATTATGCTTTGCTTTTTTTTGTAGAAGGTTATGAGTTTAAGTCCATGATTTTTTTACCCTACATGGTGCATCAACTTCAACCATTTATATTTTATTCTTCCTTAAATTTATGATTTAAAGCTTACTTTTTTCAGGGTTAATGATAAAATGATCAATTTACTTATGCTTTGTAGAACTGAAATTGACATTGACATACTCTACTTTAGACATTTGCATGCTGAAAGATACACATTATGTATATATCTTAAATTTTAAAACAAATGTTGAAAGTTTAGCTTGATCAAGTAAATGTTTCAAAAAGTTTCATAATTTTCAACACTATTCTCCATGTTAGTTTATTTTTTAGATAAAGCTCTGTTAATATTTGGGAGTGGGATAACCATAATCTTCTAGTAAAACCCTGGCACCCATATTTCAATGCATAGATTAAAGTTTTCAACTTGAAACCAATATGGATTAGGCTCCCAAACCTTCATTATTAGTTTTGGGATGATTTGGTGTTTATTGCCATTGGGAATACCATAGGGAAATTTTGGACCACTGATAAAATAACTGATATTAGGGGGCGTTCCGCATATACTCGTATATTGGTTTATGTTGATTTTTCTAAGGATCTTCCTACTTAGTTGGAGTTGGGGGTTGGGAAAAAAAGTTGAATTCAATGTATGGATTTTGAATGAATCCTTTTTAGGTGTATGGATTTTGAATGAATCCTTTTTAGGTGTCGAAGATGTTTTAAAATAGGGAATCTTATCAATGATTGCCCAAATTTTTAAGGTCAAGAAACTTTTTCATGGTGGAAGAAAGCTAAAATTGAATATTTTATGGTTTCAACTACGAATGGTAGTGGAAGCAATAGTGAGGGAACATATTTAATACCTAAGACCCCTTTATAAGTGGTGGAACAAACCCAAAAGATGAGGTACTATGTGTTGAGGTAATGAATAAGGAGGTGGGTGCTGTTGTGTTACAAGAGAAGACGAATGACAATGTTGATAATAGACTATATTCATTAGTTTAGACTTCTTTATAAGGATAAGGTTTATTTGACTAATTTAAAACATAGAATCAAGCACAATCTTTGAAAATCTCCATCCCTACATTGCCAAATCCTGAGGAGGAAGGAGAATGGAAAATTATAAGTACTAGAAAGAAAGGAAAAGGTAAACAAGGTTTGAAACTCATGAGAATGTCTCTTGAATCTAACAAATAAAATCTTATGAGAGATTCTTAGTTGCTTTAGTCATTACTTTATTTTGGTGGAAGGGCAATAATTCTTGTTGAGAATCTTGGCATGCAAGGCTATTTTCTCATTGCTTTTTAGTTGTACTATGGCTCTTTTTTATTCAGCTTTTGTTCCTTACATAGGGTTAGGTGCCTGGTTCAAAAAACCTAATTTTACCCTTAATAAAAAAATATTAGTAAGTTTATCATAAATTTTATTTAAAATACATATACACAGATTATATTATTTAGCATAAGAGTTGTTAATATTTTTAAATTGTTGTTATATATATTTATTTCTAAATTTAAACTAGTTATTTCACATGGCAGGGATAAAAAAATTAGCTCGGGCATTACCAACGAACCTTGATAGTGTCATTAACTCTCTAAAACAACTGTGGAATAAGCACCATACTAAATAGAAATTATATTCTAAAATTTTTCATTGCAAAATTTTAATATTGTTAATAGTATGAAAAATATAGTCGATGAGATGTGGGTGAGCTGGTAATGTGGTTTGGTTATTTTAATCTCCATCCAAGTTTAAATCTCATTGGATGTGAGGTTAGCTATAATCGTTGGTGGTATTCCTGAAACATGTTAACTTCCCCGTTGTATCCAAGACCAATTCATAGCTACAATACAAAATAATTACCTAAAAAAATGATATAAACAATATATAAATTCAAATAAATGAAATATCCTTAAATAAGATACATACATACATACATACATACATACAATATTTTTTAATAAGATTAATAATATTCCTTTAGTCCATGTTAATTACCACAAAAAGAACCTCCAAAAACATGTTAACACCTTAATATTATTTTAATTCCCTTTGCAATCTTCAATCCCATGATTAAATTTTCTAATTTTGTATTATTATATATATATTTCTTTTCCCACAAGTCTATTTGTTACTATTTTCATACACATTACATATTACTTATTGTTTTGTCTGCTAGTCTTAATAGCTAAGCCCATTTGTTTCATGCATAGGGAAATTGTATAATATCAAAGTGTTGATTTTTTTCCCAAATGAGAAGCTAGTAAAACTAGCTTCCACGCCTCAAAACAAATGCAACATGTTGTGACAAAATGAATTTTGAAAGTATGCACCATAGCATATAAAATATAGTTGTGATTTTGTATATACTAAATGAATACAAGATTGGAAAAGATTAAAAGAAAATGCATCATGCAATTCTAATTTTCTGTTTAGTAACTTTATTGACAAAATATTTCATAAATTGATGCTACTTTTTGTAATTGATGTTAAACACATCCAAAAAATATGGAATGATACCCTATTTTTAATTGTCATTATTATTTAATTTAGAATACAAAGCTAACAATTAATGATGATGTTACTTTATTTTCTATGTCAATTTATGATATTATAATTATAAAATTAACCATTGAAACATAAATTTGACTATTTCTAATGTACATTCCAAGACAATCATAGAGACTAGCCACTTATATGTATGTCATGGCTTAAAGTCGGTGATAGGTAATTCAATTCATTTTGTATATATTCCACAATCATTATATTGTATGATCTTACAATTTCATTTTAAGATTAATTAATAAATAGCTTTTAATTGAAAAATACAATTCAAAGGCATGTACTAGTCACTATGATTTGGAATAGGGCATTTTAAATACATACACATCTTATACAACATTCATAATTAAATGTAACAAAAATTCACTTTTTGGGGTAAATCCCCAATTCTATTCTAAACTTCCCATATTCACACAATGTAATATATGTTTGAAATTTATTTTCATTATAAAATCTCCATGGCTATGACAACAAAATTTTGTGCACATCCTATTGTCATTGCATTCCATGAAACTGTTATCTTTTTAATGAAATAATTTATGTGATTTCTATATGTTTGAACATTAACATAATTTATACATACAATTTACATGCTAATGCAAATTAGAATACAAAGCCAACAATTAACAACAACAATACTTTATTTTTTATGTTAGTTTAAAATATTACAATTATATAATCAAACTTTCAAACATATACATGACTAATTGTTTCTAAGTTAAATTATTTGTTGCACCCTACTTTCCACTGTCAAAAATAATAAACATTGAACTCCTTAATTCAAATCATGCCTTACGGTAGGGACTAGCCGATACACAACTCTTGCTTATATAGTCGCAACTAGGTATATAAGAGAGTCGCATACTTCATATCATTTCTATTTTTTTAAACCTATCAAGCTAGATAATACTTTATGAAGTGGGAATACTTATAATTTTTTATTTATTAAAATATTTAACTTTATAAAAGAAGAGCTATGTGCCAAAAATTTGTTGATTCATTGGTAAAGTTATTTTTCTCACAAAGATTTGGAGTATTTCTTACTGAATGTAAAGACTCAACACCATAAGGGATGAGGTCAGGCTCAATTCCTAGATGAATTTAATAAAATGGATAACCCTCAATTCTTGGTGCTAAACTAAAGACTTGGTCAATTAGAAAAACATAAGCCATAGTTTTGAATTTCTAAAATATTCAACTAGCATGTTGAAGTTTCTTTATCTTTCTTTCTAAATAATGTTTTGCATTATTTTATTTTTATTTTGATTTATTTATTGAATATGTAAAAATGGAAATATAAAGTATTTATATATATTTATTGAATGAATATATAAAAATGCAACATTAATTAGCTAAACTATTTATGCTAGCTTTTCATCTTTGATAAGTGGATTCCAAATATCCCCCTGCCCCCCAACCCCCCCACACACATAGATAAAATTAGGCTTAAAATTGATGTAAAATAATAAATTATTTATAATTTAAAAAAAAAAAAAAACTACAATGTAAAAGATAAGTGTAAAATTTAAGAATGTATAGAGTCTCATGGTGAAAATTAGGGTTTATGGAAAGCAAAAAAAGAATCATAAAAAATTGTGATAAATAGAGGAGTTTGTCTAAACCATCGAGTTTACTATCAATTTCTATTTTTGGGGATGTCTAAACTATTAAATTTATCTTTCTTGGAAGTATTAAATGAGTAAAATCTATTTTGACAACTATATTCATATGGTCTATGGATCCAAAAACCTCACCCATTTTTTTGACAATTCACTCTGATCATTAGGAAAATGTACTTCTTTACCTTGCCCTATTTAAGTAGCAAGATTTAAAACTTTAGAGAAAAAACATATGTTTGGGTTATATGTTATACCAAGGAATAGTTGAGTTGTCAAGATATTTGTCATACCCTTTAATGGTGTATAATATAGAAAAAAACACTCTAATAACCACAATTATTCTTTAGTTAGGTAAACTAATACAATGCAATATGTCTTTAACATGAGCTTCAATGCTATAATGACTGCTCTAATGATTGCTTGATTTATCTAAATTATTGTGTAGGGTTAATAAATTTCTTTTAAAAATAAATGTTAGATGTTTTTTGTATTTTGATCATGGATTACTCATAGATAGATCGTAGATACCTAAATGTATTAGGATATTTATGTAGTTATAAATGACTTGAATTAAAATTTAGGCACTTTTGGTATGTAATTTTAAATCCAACATTTGAAAAGTAAAAAAAAAATTAAACAAGGGTCACACGAGACAACATGAAAAAGGGCCCAAAGAAACCCTACTAGAATTATACACTTGGTGCTTCTAGCATGCCAAAAATGGTAAGTCCACATTTTTGGAAAAGGAAGTAGAACATAACAAAATTTATGGGAAAGTAAAATGATAGGTGGATAGCACAAGGAACATTAAAATTTAGTAATTGTGCAATAATTTCTTATTTAAACTAATAATCAAAAAGTACAATAACATATTAAAACTATATAATTTAATGACTAATATATTCTTAGATGCCATTTTTAGGTGTTATTTAATCTTAATCTAAGATAAATTATGCTATGGCCCACATTATTTTAAGTGGATGCAAGTTTTAAAGACCAAGAAAATATGAAAGGATGGTAGCGATTTGAACCAAACTAAGGCCAAAGCTAAGGGTGGTTGCGAGGATTTTAGAGTCAAAATAATTATAATGTACATGTATTTGGTTTATCTGACTTGAGATAATAAGATAATTTTATAAATTTATTGTATAGATTTATCTTATTCAACTTAAAATAATAAAGCATTTTTAAAAGTTTGTTGCAAGGGAATTTAGACTTGAGTGTCATTGAGAGAAAGGATAAACAAAATCCATTATGAAAATAGACTCCACAAATGTAATAAATATAAATCTAAGTTTCTAAGTTATTTTAGAAAAAGAGTAAAGAAGAAAAGGTTAGAGCAATGGCAAAAATAAGTTACCAAAACAACATTTTGAACCATACTTTATTAATTTAAATTTAATTTCTATTTCATTTTTTTTTTGCCATACAAAACAAAAAAATATATAAACATGTAGGTACTAAAGCCACACCATAACCTTTCTTATGTATAATTATGATATATATAAAATAATTGTTTGGTTTTGGAATGTAATGTTTAAATCTTGTATTTAAAGGTTTGAAAATATGTTGGTTGGTTGAGAGATGTATGAATGGATATATGGATATGAAATTTTACACAAAGGTGGTTACTAAAGCCATACCATGGCCCTCCTTATTATGTGTAATTGTGAAGTATGTAAAATACATGTTTGGTTTTGGAATGTAATATTTAAATGTTGTGTTTAAAGGTTTGAAAATATGCTGATTTTTTTGAGATGTATGAATGGGTATATGGGTACTTGAAATTTTACATGTTATTGCAAGTGTGAAGTACTTTTATGTAAAATAGTCATGGCATAAATGATGTAGTTAGTGACTAATAATTTTTTATTTCACTATTTAATGTATGATGTTTGTGTAATTTTTTTTAAAGATTATATTATATATATTTTTGAGTAACATATTTAAATAGTATAAGTTTGTAAAACAAATAATTGTGTGTCATTGTGAAGTATGTAAAATACATGTTTGGTTTTGGAATGTCATGTGTAAATCTTGTTTTTAAAGGTTTGGAAATATGCTGATTTTTTAAGAGATGTATGAATAAGTATATGGGTAGATGAAATTTTACACGTTATTGTAAGTGTGAAGTACTTGTATGTAAAATAGTCATGGTATAAATGATGTAATTGGTGACTAATAGTTTTTTATTTCACTATTTAATGTATAATGTTTGTATAGAATTTTTTAAAGATTATATTATATACTTGTTTTTGTAACATATTTAAATAGTGTAAGTTCATACAATAAAGAATTGTTTTGTTATGATGAGTGTAGAGTTGTTTAAATTATGTATACATTGTCAATGAAATTTGAAAGTGAAAAAAATATATTTTAAGTTGAGACATATAATATAATTAAAATTTGTGGAATCACAAAAACAAAACACAGGGTTGGAAATATATACAGTAGTTATGACTTATAAAGGTGTTTGAAATCAACCTACAAATGGTTGTCAAGATTTATATTTATTACGAATGTAATGGAAGAGGTTTTGAATATAGCATGGCTTCCTCTTCTTTTAAAATATTTACATATTTACTTTATTTCATTTGTGCATATCAATCAAATAAAAATGTAAGGGAGATATAGAGGTCAGATAGTAATCACACTCTTAACACCATAGTGGATGTCAAGCCTTGGTAATCAATGTTTACAATACATATTATTTCTCTATCTAATATCACGCCTTTTGATTTATGTATTGTTATGGCTCATGCCCTTTTCAGTGGATTTTTTTGATGATTCCCCATTTGAAAAGAAGATTTGGAAAAATGTGTTAGGTTGATTATATCCCATGGGGGTCTATATACTTTTTACAATTAATAACTACATATATCAAAAAATCAAGGGGTTTATATCCCATGTTGTAGGCAATGTGAACAACATCTCTAGTAGCTCTATTTATTAATTGTGCTTTTACCCATAGGTTGGATGCCAAGATAATTTTTTCTCCTCTACAAAAAGGATAATATTTTTCAATTGAGTATCATTTGGGTTAGGCGAAGGTTGTTTATTGCTTTTTTTGAAAATTTTCTTATTAGATTGGAATTTGTAAAAATTTAAACATATCTTTATTATGTAATGCTGCTAAATGGTTTGTCATTTTAGACACTCCATTTTTGACACTTTCAAAACTCCATTTTAGACACTTTCGACACCCTTATTTATCCCTAATTATCCGTATTATCCCTTAGTCATTCCTAATGATCCCTAATAATCCCTAATTCATCATAATCCCATTGATAACACACCATCATCCTATCCAAATCCTACTAATATCACCCTCTAGATTAATCAATTAATCAATCACTATTAGTTAGTTGATTAGTCCCTAAAAATAAAATCCATATACACATAATTCTAAATAATCAATAAAACAAAACATCCATCTCAAATCAAATCGCTGAATCCCAAGTTAAAAATCAAATCAATCAAACCCATACCTCTCTAACCTCCCTCATTTAATAATCCAACCCCACTCATTTAATGAGAATGTTGACTCAATCTTAGTCTTCCAATTCTAATCAAATCCAATTGTCCATTCCCCCCATCTAAAATCTATAAATTGAACCCCTCTCCTTCCTTTTCAACATACTTGGATAGCCTGACGAGATCATGCCCATTGTGAGAACAAGTGATTGACATCATCTAATCAAGAAAACATCAACCACAAGGATATGCTACCGAAATTCTTGTGTCGAATCAAGTGAGCATCCATAATCAATCAAGCAAGAACAAATATACACAACAAGGAGGTATTCATGATAAATGAAGGTATAATCTTATTTCTATCACAATCATAGGTATTTATACTTAATTTAGGGTATGAATTAATTTAATTGCTTGTTTATATTGCATATCTCTAATTTTTATTTATTTACATTCTTGGCATGTCTAGTAGGACAACCTTGTTTTACTTTGCATTTCTCCTTTGTGTTGGAGTGTATTCTTAGTTGACCATCAATTAGAGTCCTATTAAAATCAAATTTGTGTGGATTTTGTCATTTTGAGGCTTCTAAGAATGTATTTTGAACATTGGCATCTATGTCTTATTTATCAACAATTTCATCCTCAGGAACAATGTCTGCTTTAAATGTTTTAGCATTTATGTTCACTATGTTAGTTTTAGCCTATTTTGATACTTTAACATCTATTTCCTAAACTTTAACATTTGTTTACCATGTTTTGGCATCTGCATCCTAATTTTTAGAATCTTTATTTGTTTTATGTTTATAGCTATTGTTTATGTTTTAGATTTATGTCTTGAAATTAGGTGTTTACGTATTATGTTTCAACATCTACATTCTGAGGTTTGACATCCATGTTTTAATCTTCTTTGCTGCATATTTATTCATCAACATATTTGTTCTGATCTAGGTTTGTTTTAGGGTTTAACCTTAATTTGGAGAATCAACCTTAATTTAGGTCCTTCCAAAAGTTTATAGAGTTATCCTATGTCTTAATTATGTGTGCATTTATTATATTTGTAATTGCATTTTATTCCTACCTTTATGAGGTGTCACTCACTTTTCTAATCCACGTGTTGGATTTAAAGTTACTTGTATGTAACTCTCCCTTCTCCACATGGGACACACCTCTCTCTCTTTGTAAGAGATTATGATATAAGTGGCGTACACTTGGAGGTCTTGTAAGGTCATAATGGGGTGTTATGTAACTCCTATTTTCCTCCTTTAACTCTATAAAAGAGCTCTTCTTCTACTCTTTTTCTCCTTCGAATCTCTACCTCTTTCTCTTCTTCTCTTGTGCTCTCGATTCAATTTTGTACTTGTTGGAGATTTTAGTTGCAAGCCTTCTAATAGATTGTGGAGTTTTTTCACCGTTCGATGGTTTTCCCCACTTATAAAAATATTTGTCTCATTTGTTCTTGTTTACATTAAATTATGCACTATTTTTTGTCATTGTTAAGTGTTCTTGACATAAATCCTAATATGGTATCAGAGCTATGGTCATTTTAATGACAATTTTTTGTAAAATACGCAGATTTTTAAAGATATTTCATAGATTTTTTGTTGCTCTCTATTAAAATCCATTACTTTATTTAATTTTTGTGGTTTCTAACTCTTTTTTTGCAGTTTTTATAGCCACGTTAAAATTAAACCAAAAAAAAATCTTCTAAATTTTTTAAATCAGAGTTTTTTTAGTAATTCATTACTAATATTTAATTTTTTTTGAGTATTAAATTTTTAATATCTTATAGATATATTTTTGCTCATCAAATTAAATTATTTTCTTCTGGTTTTTTAGACTAATCAGGATATTGGCAAGTTTTTTTTTGATATTTTTGTGCAGGCAAAGTTGCTGCCCCTGCTTGGAGACCTGTAGCGCACTCAGATCCATTATTTTTAGTGGTTTCTTTGTCACTCATTTCTGTGTGCCTTTATTTCTAACCTATGCATCTTTCCTTGGAGTTTTCTTCAAGCTTTCTTTATTGCTTGGGCTTTGTCTTACCAGACAACGTCTTGCTTCACCCTATTTCTCTGTAATGTTTATTAACCTCTTTTCTAGGCTTTGATTGGCTCTTTGCTTAGCGTCTTTTCTCAGCTTTGAAACTATTCTTCTCTTCGCTTAGCATCTTTTCTCAGCTTTGAAATTATTCTTCTTTCATTCGTTGTTCTTTTTGAACAATTTTATTAATGTTTACCTTTTATTTGGTAAGCGTTGTTGCCTCTGATCTCCCCTATATGTTTCTGCTATCTACAGCTAGACTGTTGTTTTTTCTATTCTGTGCGTTGCATTCTTCCATTAGGTAGCGCTTACCTTCCCACAGTTTCAGTGGTCTATTTGTTTTTTTAATCAAAATTTTGACTCTTTTATTGCTCACCTTTCATGCATTTATTGGTGGTATTTGTAACCTTTAATCTTCTTCTACATGTGGCAACCTTATCTTTATAAGACTTAATTCAGGTTCTAATTTTTTTCAAATAAAATAAAAGAAAATCTTTTTCTTTCCAAATTAATTTCAAATCATTAATTTTTGGTTCTCATGTGGAATGTTCTAATATTCATAAGTATTCATATCATTTTGACATGTGCGTGTCCATAATTTGAATTGTTTTTTAAAAAGTTTATTAAAAAAAAAAAAAAAAAAAACTTTTCAATTTAAATTTAAATTTTGTTTTTATAAAATATTTACCATTAAGTTTAATGCTTAATTTTTTTTTAATACCGAGGTTTTCTTAAAAAGCATTTTAGTTTATATTAATAATTTTTTTTGAATGTTTTGGAAATTATAATACGGTAAACATTTTTCTTTCAAAACTGTAAGTCTTTTATTTGGTATTTTTTAGTAGACATACATTTATAAGTTAATTGATCTAAGCTTTTACGATGAATATTTTCAAATGTTTTTTAAATCAATTTTTGTTTCTTATCGTTGATTTTATTTCAATGCTAATGAAATTTGTATGTTCTACTCTCATGGCTCTTAAAATGATAATTTTTTTGATTTTTAAGCAAACTATTCAAAACGAAGAAATTATTGCTCTTAAAGAACAAATTGCAATTCAAAATGATACTATTAATTCTTTGCATCATTCCATTCACGCACTTCAAAATGCTTTTCAAAACAAAATGAATAATATGTAATCTTCTATTGACGTTCTAAATGAAAAATGGACGTCTTTTGCACATAATAATGATGATGAAACTAATTGTGCTTCTCAAACATCTAAATCTTCTTTGAACACTTCCTCCACCAACCCCGTTTTCAAAATCATGCAATCTATGGGTTATTCGGGTGGTGCGCTTGGTAAGTGTGAAGATGGTATTCTTGAACCTATTTTGCCTACATGTAATACAAATTTTTAAGGTCTTGGTTTTAATGATTCAATTGCTTCTAATGCAAAATCAAAATCTTATTGTCCTCCTCATAGAAGGACTTGTAATGCAATTTATTTTGATTAAATTATTTCTAATGCTCATGCTTTGGTTAAATCTGTTAAACTTGTGTGCATTGTGAAAAACATGGGCATCGTATATCTAAATATTATAAATTGTATCCATGCAAATCTTGTGATAAATATATGCATGATACATTACATTGTTAGAAAATGACTAAATCTTGTATTTCTAATGATAGAACTATTTGGATTTGTAAAGAAACTAAATCTTCTAAAAACTTTGATATGTCTTCTTGCGATAATTTTTCTAATATTTCATGCAGAATATATTTTACAAGTGACACATCTTTTTTGTTTTTATTTTGATTAAAATCAATCGTATATGTATTTCTTACTTTTTGTTGCAAAGAATATATACTTTATTTAGATTTTTTTTGACTAACTTCTTTTCATGTAGGTATCGTATTTTATGATGGAAGTTGTCTTTGCTTAAATTTGATTTGATATCTATTTTTAGTACTTTATATATGTAGATTGTATTTTTTTTGCATAATGAATAATTAACTTGAAAGATTGGTGTTAACTTACTTATTTTGCAGGGTTTTGTGGATCATTACTTCTTTTGGTTGGACTTTATTCTATGACAAATTGACTACCTTATTTAAAGAGAATTTTTAGAGATTCTTGGTGATCACAATTCCTTTCCTGCGACTTGTGGTAGTACCTTCTTCTCTCTCTTCTCTCTAAACTTTTGTAATTCCTCTTGAAGGAAGTTTCTTTTAATGGAGAGTTTTATGTAGTTTCAACTTCTTTTTTGTAAAAAGTTCTCTCCACTTTTATAACCCCAAATTAAGTTTAAAGAAGAGTGTTGGAGAATTAACGTTAATTTGGGTCTTTCCTATAGGTTTATAAGTTTATATTAAGTCTTAATTACGTGTAAATTTATTATATTTGTAAATGTATTTTATTTTTTCCTTTATGAGGTATCACTCACCTTTCTAATACACTTGTTGGATTTAGAGTTACTTGCATGTAACTCTCTTTTCTCTATATGACACACACCTCTCTCTCTTTGTAAGAGTTTATGATACAAGTGACACATACTTAGAGGGTTTGTAAGGTCATACTGTGTCTTATGTAACTCTCATTTTTCTCCTCTAGTTCTATAAAAGAGCTCTTCCTCTACTCTTTTCTTCACTAAAATAACTAGTCCTTTCTCTTCTTCTATTGTGCTCTTGATTCAATCTTGTACTTTTTGGATATTTTAGTTGCAAGCTTTCTAATAGATTATGTAGTTTTTTCACCATCAGATGATTTTATCCATTTATACAAATATTTGTCTTATTTGTGGTTTGCTCCATGAGAGGTAATATTATTCTTATTTGTATTAAATTTTGCACTTTTTCTATCATTGTTAAACATTTTTTTGCATAAATCCTAATATCTATGTCTTATTTATTGACATTTTCATCCTAAAAAATAATGCCTACATTAAATAGTTTAGCATTTATGTTCACTATGTCAGTTTTACCCTATTTTGATACTTCAACATTTGTTTCCTAAACTTTAACATTTGTTTACCGTGTTTTGGCATATGCATCCTAAGTATTGGATTCTTTATTTTCTCTATGTTTATAGCTATTGTTTATGTTTTAGATTTATGTCCTAAACTTAGGTGTTTACGTATTATGTTTCAACATCTACATTTTGAGGTTCGACATCCATGTTTTAATCTTCTTGTCTCCATATCTAATCATCAATATATTTATTCTAATATAGGTTATGTTTTAGGGTTTATAACTTGAGGTTTAGTGTCTACATCCTGAGGTTCAGTGTTTGCATTCTATGGTTCAACATCTACATTCTAAAGTTCAATGTCAGTGTTCTAATATTTAAAATTTTCATTATATGTATTGACATACATGTTTCTAGCTTTTCTAACTTATAGGTTATCATGTATGTTGAATACCTAAACCAATCAAAATACTAATGCTTGTCTTGTAGGTTCAGTCATTAAAGGTCTAAAATCAAACTAACCTCACATTTAATCATTTGATCTTAATTGAAAAATATTCTTGTATCTTATTTTTTGATTTTTACTTGTGTATTTGTTCAGATTATGACGACATATGCTCTTTCCTCATACTACAAGGTGACCTTGGAAATTAGAAATAATCTAGGTCATTTGTGTCTCCCAAGGATGATCGAGTATGCGCTTTATTCATGTTCCAAGATGATATTAGAAACTAGAAATGGTTCACACATTTTTATTTTATATTTTCTAGGGTATAACAAAGTGGATTTCATCACCAAGAGTTAGACATAGTCCATGTTTCAATGGACTCAAAATATTAAAGGAAGAGTTTTCATTATTAGCTAAGTGGATATTTGATTTTACCTAATTTTCATGAAGTGAGGTGGTTTCATCCACCAATACCTGGGCCCTAGATAATACCCTTGCATCACAGAGTTGTACCTCATATACCTAAAGTTATATTAACAATCCCTGGTCATCTAGTCAAATCTAACATATAAGCCATTTAGCCATAGATGAATAGTTATGCAAGGAACATAACATTACCTAAGATCACTTGAAATGTACCTTTGAAGTATTATCTGTTGGCCACTATTCATTTACGATTTCACTTAACTAGTGTAGGTTATTCTTGCATGCATGTCATTATATTCCCATTTGTGAACAACTCATCTAATTCCAAATTCAAACCAAACCCAATCTAAACTAATGGTATTCAAAATAAGGTTTCAAACCCAATTGAATCAAGAGTCAAACAATCATAGACATTTTTATCAAAATTCATCCTACTATGTTGACAACACTATCCAAATTCAAGAAAATCTCCCATCTACTAGTTATAGTCCTAATCATCATATCCCCCATGTCAACTACAAAAGGGAACCAATTTTGGCATCCTAATTCCAAAATCAAATCATACTTGACCAAATCTAATAGATAAGCCCATAATTGGTAACCTTAGCAACCCCTATCGATCCTTTGACATCAAAATGTTCATCGCCTAATCAATATCATGATAAACAAAAGATCCAATACCCATCTAGCCCTGGAGCCATAGAAACCCTACTTCATAATACCCTTATTAAACAAATCCAACAACCAAAAATCTAACACTTCATGATTTAATAATTAACCTTCTCATACCAGTCAGACTTCTAAGTCACAAAAACTACACTTTCCTCAACTTTGGCAAAACATTGATGAGCAACAATCCCAAAATTAAAAAGCCTAAAATACTAGTCCTGTTGTCTGTCAACATGGTATAGATCTAGGCATAGTGTATCAATATTTAGCTTCAATTGCTTACATTCAACATTTAAAATTTTATTTCAACCATGGATTACACATTGACTTAGTGGTTTGTTTGTCATGGGATCTTGACCTATGTCTTGATATAGCCATTCAAAGGCTCTGTCTACTAATTCATCATTCAAAAAATCCCTACACTATCATAAACCTTCCATGGCTTGATCATGCTTCTAAAACTAGCCCTTAGGTACATGACCTGTTCATTGTCTCAAAGGCATTACCTAGTTCAATGACCTTCCTTCTAGTTTGAGCCTGCCACAATTGTAGTTGGTCTTGCCATGCATAGTGGGTTTGGATCTCACCTTGGCTCCATCCTACTCAACCATTCCACCTATAGTATTCCAATAACCTTATCAAAACTTCCTTTTAGCCCGATCGCTTGTTTTCCATTTAAAATTAATCCAATTCAAATGGTGTTTTGGGCATACCACACTTTTCAAATAAAGGTGGTTTCTAAAACCAATTTTACATCTATTTTGAGGTATTACCTTTTCTAGGCTTGGAAAGTTTTATTTTTTGGTTCCAACTCACTTTAAAAATTGCTTAGTTAATATCAATGCATTGAAATTAAAGGATATTAATTTATAAAGTATATGATTTAAACAGGGGACAAAAGTTTTAATGAGATAGGTTTATTGGAAGTGGTAGTTTTTTATTATTTTTTTATAAAACAATTTTGGAAGAGGGGTGATATCATTTCCAAGGATTCATTTTTTGATTGTTTTTTAATAAAAATAATATATTGAGAGTTTTTTAAAGATGAACAATTATTGTTTAAAATCTCTTCATATTTTTGCTCGATAAAGATCGAAGGGTGAGGCCCAATTTGGAAGGTGGCCAAACTCCCTCACATTAAAAAATAATTATTTCTCTCTCCTAATCACTATGTACTCTTTTTTGATGGATTATTAGCTGAAACTGATGTCTTTATTTTATCTTATAAAACATGTCTCTTTGACATTTACACTGGTTGCTCTAAACAAATTCTTGGTTATGCCCGATGTCCTTTAAGCATGCATTGTTTACAACATTTATGGGGATGGGATTAACCATTTCATAGTTTAGGGGGGTCTACCATGTTTTTTGCATCATTTTTCACTCTGTTCACATTCTCTATTTTATTCAACAAATAACCACCACTACACTTAACTTTTATAAAAAATGGATATAAGTCCAATTAACCCTTTAACACCATTTAATTATCATGAATGGAAAATTAAAATTAAAATTATTCTAAGAAGTAAAGGTTTGTATCACATTATAATAGGCTTAGAAACTCATCAAACTATAGATATAGAAAAAGTTAAGTAGTATAATTATTGTGATGAAGCCTATGGGTTGTTGTGTCTTTATGTTTTCCTGATCTCCTCCTTCATATAGAACTTTCCATATCATCCAATGAATTGTGGACCATTTTAGAAAATTTATTTGGAAATCAAGATGTGATGAGAGGTCACAAACTAGAAAATAAAATTATCAGCCTAATTCCTAGAAACTTTAAAACCCTTCATGATTTCTTCACCAAAATCAAGTTTTTGAGATTGCGGTTGAAATTATTTGGAATAGAGAAGAAATATGATAAACTTATTATTTCTATACTCTCTAAGATAGGTCCTGATTACTTAATCTTTGTCTCTACTTTCCATGCCACTAAAAGTGATATAGGCACTAAATTAAAAATTCTCTCTTTAGATGGTTTCATTGCTGACATGACTAGGGAACAAGACAAGTTGATATAGATGGGAACATTAAAGCCCTCAAAACCTCAAGCCCTAATTGATGGGAATGGAAAAGTAAAGACTTCAAAAAAGAGAAGAAAAAGAACAAGGATCAAGATAAGATATATACTTTGGAAAATGAGGTTACAGTAGAAGTGGGTAGGGAAAATCACTAAGCTAGGTTATATACCTTCTCATATTTTGCACCTACTTCTTTTTTGATTGCATTGCTAACTAATTTAGATGGGGTTAGGAAACTTTGGCATGATCAGTTTGGCCATCTCAACTAATGCTACCTTAAAAAACTCAATAAAAATGACATGGTCAAGGTTTACCTCAAGTCCATAACTCTAAGGGTCTTTGTGAGGGTTTAACCCTTGGGAAGCATCCCAAAGAGAAGTTTAACAAAGTCAAAGCTTGGAGGGCATCAAAGGCATTATAGATAGTACAAAGTGATGTATTTAGGACTTTTCCTAGCCTATATTTCATAAGGGCTAAGTATGTACTTACCTTTATTGATGATTTCTCAAGATACACATGGGTTCACTTCCTTAGGTAGAAATCTTAAATTTTCAACAAGTTTTGAGACCTCAAATTTATTACTTAGAAATAATCACATTAATCCATAAAGGTTCTTAAAATAGATAATGGGGGTGAATATGTTAATAACAAGTTTGAGTAGTTTTGCATTACAGAGGGGATTGATTTGCAACATGCAGTTCCTTATAGTCCTCAATAATAATGCAAGAACAAGTACTTAAATGAGATGGAAAATTATATGATTCATTCCAAGTCATTGGCAACTCATTATTGGGTCAAAACCATTAATTATGCATGCTACATTCGAAATAGTGTTCCTCATAAAGCTTTAAAATGCATAACTTCCTTTGAATCTTGGCACAATAGGAAACTTGCAGTTGAACACTTTAGGGTTTTCATATCTCTATCTATGGCTCACATACCAAAGAAGAAACACGAGGATATGAAATCTAAAAGTAAGCCTTGCATCTTCTTAGGTTATCCAGATCATGTCAAAGGGTACCACCTTCTTCATCTGAACATGCATGATCTATTTATAAATAGAAGTGTCCACTTTTAGGAGAGTCCCATAGATTCAATTCTTGACACTTATCCAATTTCATTAGATTGAATTGGATTCAATTTAGATGATTCATATTGACTTGAGAACATTCTAAAGGTTGAAGACACTTCTTCTAGTTTTGATAGCGATATTAGTGAAAGGATTCATCTCCATCCACATCTGGCCACATTTTTGAAGATGATGATTCTTTACCTGACTCATACACTTTTGGTCCACTTTAGGCTAGGTAGACACTAAAAAGTGTAGGTACGTGGGTTGGGGATCCTTAATATGATAGGTGGACATGTTCAAAGTTTTAGGGTGAGCCACATGCAATCTTTGCCTCTACCTTAGATGTAAAGATTTTTTGAGAGGCATTAAGTATTCCTGAGTGGGATTATGCCATACATGAGGAGTATAACTCCTTAATCAAGAATCACATTTAGGATTTGACACTTCTTCTTAAGGGAAGAAAGATGGTTCAATGTAGATGGATATATCAGGGTAAGTATGTAGTAAATGGGTTTGTTAACAAGTTTAAGGCAAGATTGGTATAAAGGGTTTATCAGAGATGCCTGGCATCAATTATACAAAGACCTTTGCACCAATCATCAAAATGAACTCCATTAGAATCACATGTACTATAGTTAAAACCAATCATTGGGATGTTCATCAAATGGAAATGAAGAGTGCCTTTCTTCATGGTGATCTTAAGGGGGAGATTTACATGGAATAGCCATTGGGATTTGTCAAGGATATTTCCTTTATGTGTAGACTTTAGAAATCCATCTATGGATTTAAATAGGCCCATCGATCTTGGTATGCCAAGATAGATTCCTTCCTTTTTATAACATGATTAACTAGATGTCATTTAGATCTGAATGTGTATCTCTTATGATAAGATGATTCACTCTTGATTCTAGTTCTTTCTATTGATATTTTGATTGTTGGTAGTTCTTCTTCATCTATTGTAGTTATGAAAAGGGCTATTTAGGATACATTTTCCATGATAGAATTAGGATTGTTACATACTTCCTTGGGATTCAAATTTCTCAATTTAACTTAGGGATCACTTTTGCATAGCCTAAGTATGATCTTAATCTACTTGCTTGGTTTTACATGGTTGATTGTAAGATAACTCCAACTCACTTTCTATCTGGAGTCAAGCTTGAGGTAGATTGTACTTCACCTTTGGTTGATGTTACCTTGTATCGATAACTTATGATAAACCTTATCTACTTGACACATACCAGACCTGACATATCTTATGTAGTGGGCCTAGTCTCCATATTCATGCAAGAACCCCATAACCTGCACTGTAAAGAAACTAAGAGGATATTGCACTACATTCAGGGCACACATAAATTCAAGATTCACTACAGAGCTAAAATTGACATCAACTTGATTAGTTATATTGACTCAAACTAGGTTGGTGATTTTTAGAATTGCAGGTCCTACTTTAGGTTATAGTTTCTCCATTAGTTTAAGTCTGATTAGTTGGTCAAGACAAAAGCATAATGTTATTGCTTTATCATATATTGAGATATAGTAAAAGGGGGGTTATTAAATGTTGCCACTAAGGCTATCTGAATTTAGGGGATTCTCATAGAGTTTGGTATCTAGTTCAGATGACCTACCATCATCTATTATGATAACTAGAATATTATTCATATTTATAGGAGTTTGGTCTAGCATCAATAGACCAAACATAGAGATTCAAATACACATCATTAAAGAGCTCATTCATGGGGACATATTGATTTGATATATTTCCAGATGAGAAAACATACAATAGATATTTCACCAAACCTTTCACGAGAGCAAGTATCTTCACTTGCAAGCTCTTCTTGAGGTTCATGATACTACAACATTATCTTCTGGGGGGTATTTTAGCCTCTTTTTTTTATGTGTCTCTTTGGGGGTGGTGAGTTTTTTCCTTCAGGTTTTCTCCTTTTATCTAATTTATGAGATATTGCTTTGTACATGGGTACCTCATCAAGGACAGTTACCAGGACCAATATTTTTACACTACCCACCTAAGCTATGATTATAGGGGGTGTTAGATTATGGGCTATTTATTTTTTCCATATTTATTTATTATGGCATTTTTACCTCACTTAGATTTTTCTTAATTTTATGGAGAAACTTGATTAAGTGTATAGTTTGACTGAATGACTAGGAAGTAACTCCCTTGACTAGCTATTCTGAGTATGGGAGTTACTTTATTCTTGGCTCTATTGACCACATTTTGTTGAGGAGTTACCATTCTATTTGGAGGGTTGGTTGACCACCTTTTTTAGGGGAGTTATTCAACACTCTTTTTTTTGTAATTCTCATATTTGTGAGCCTTGTTAATACAATTTTGGTTTTGGCTCCATTCTCTTTGTGCAATATTTTCACATTGTGTATATCATTTTCTTTTAGCTACTTCATGTTGTGCAATTTTTTAGATTGTGTGTTCACTATACTCATGCATTCAACTAAACTGGACTATGGACTCAACCCCAATACTTACGACACCCTTTATCACCAATTTAGTAACTTGTTTATTCAATTTTTCATGTTATATTGGAATCATCCTATAATCCTTTTGATTAGGTAGAGCTGATCTTGGGATCAAATCAATATGATGCTGATTGTCTCTCTTTGATGATAAACCATTTGGTAACTCATTAGTTATAACATATGTGTTGGGTGAATATTTTGTCATCAACTGGCTGACGGCAAAATGGTTATATCAACCACAGCATAAGGAGATTTATACGGCAAAATAGATGTGGCGACCACAACCAGAATGAGATAAATCTCTCCTCTGAGCAAGGGGAGGTTCCCTATAACTATAAAATACTAATATAAGCTAAAAATAGACACAGGGGTGAAATCATACCATCCATCTCTCTTTTTTTAGAGATGATGTTCACAAAATAGAGGAGAATTCTAGTGTAATTACTGAAGGCACTTTTCTTCTTTCATGAATGATATTCAACAAACATCAGGAATTCTTCTTGGGTAGTAACTATAACCACAAGAAACCCATGAAAGCGCAAAGCATTTCATTCCTTCTCTCACTAATTAGGATGAAGGACACCATAGGATTAAGTGCAACCCAAAGTCTCCACCTAAAACTACAATAGAGTAAAGGATTATGAAGGATAAAGAAAGCTCAAAGTCTCTCTAGTAGCCTTTACACAAAACACAGACTGAAGAAAATTATGGTAGCACAAAGTCTCCCACAGTCGGCTTCAGGACATCTTCTAGCTTATTTCCACCTGTTCTGCTTGTTTGATTAAATGGACAAGACTGTATTTAGGAAAAAGACATAAGAAAAATTTCTTAAATGATACAAGCTATTTCAACACAAAGTTTGAAAGGTCACTTGCTTTCTCATTCACTTAAAAAAATATGATTAACAGTCTGAGTTCAAAGTCTCAGGAATGCCTTTCAATTTGGGTAGAGCTTCACTTCTGATAACAGAGAGATCTCCCTTATACAAAATGAGATATTACAATATATAGCATCACAAGAAAGACTTGGGCACTTGTTTTCATGAAAATGGCCCATGCTGAATTGAATGCATTGAATATTTGTGAAAGGGCCATGCTAGAATAGGTCATCAGCCTTGACTTTGGCATTTTGAATCATCTCAAATGTCTCCTCCTAAGCATGAATTATTTGGTCTTCTTTGTGATGCTTACACTGTTGTCTATTCGCCTTTACTTAATGCAGAAAAATAGGCCACGCCTTTGAATGTTTGCTCTTTCTGATGTCCATCTAGTGGACTATTCCACCTACTAGAATAACTCTTCTACATATATTTTTAGACTTTATGTAGTCATTCCCTCCTTTTTTGCCACATTTTGTCTCTTCCTAGTGATTTGAGCTCTTGGGGCTATCTTCTCGCTTTCAGCTGGCTTCTTCGGCTCTTTTCTTGGCTAGTCATTGAGTTTGTTCTCAGGTCTTTTGAAAATCAATGGTTATTCCATCACCCTGAATTTGACATCTATGGGGATGTCACCAGTTACTTGAACCACTTTAAACCTTTGAACCTTGAACTCTTTTGGTTCAAAGGTTCAATGGTTTAACGGTTCAATGGTTTGGCGATTTAATGTTTTGCAAAGGGCCGCGTTCACTTGGTTTTCTTCTTCGATTAAACCATTTATTTGAACCATTTAGTTGAACCTCTTTCTAAAATCTTCCACTTCATCCATTCACTCGAAGCTTCTGCTCAAACTTTGAACTCTTTGAACCCTTTGAACTTTTGAACCTTTCAAAGTTCAAGGTTCAACGGTTCAACAGTTTAGATCTATTTCTTTGAATCCTTTGAAGCTTCAAACTCTTTGGATCCTTTCATTCTCTAAGTTAATTTAACTTGTTAAACTCATTGAACCTTTGAGCCTTTGAACCTTTCAAAGTTCAAGGTTTAATGGTTCAACGGTTTAATCTTAACTCTTCAAATCCTTTTATTATTTAAGTTCGTCAAAGCCGTTGAACCTTTAAACTCGTTGAACCTTTGAACCTTGCGAAGGTGGGGTTCAATGGTTCATTCTAATTGTTTGAAGCCCACCGTTAAGTCTTTTGATTGAACCTCAACATTGAACCATCCTCAAAACACAAAGGAAATGCCTTAAGTGTTTTGAACTTCCCTTTGAGAAAGCTCGCCTGTTGAACCTATGACTTCTTTGGCTAAAAATGCTTGAATATTTGAAAAACTTAACTGCTCAGAACATTTTGAAAGAAAAAAAGAGACTATTTTGGCTTGCAGGACAAAAAATGATCAGCATGTTGTCCATAAAAACAAGTGATGGATTTTGGGAACAACTGCTGGCTCCAATTGGGGAAATTCCATCGATTGAAATTTTAAAACAATTGAAGGGAGTAGAATCTAGAATCTTAGTGCCTTCATCTATGCCATTGGGCTATGGAGTCATGCTACCTAAAAATAAAGGTGCCAAAAATAAATGAACAACACAAAATAAAAGGAATACTATACAAAAATAATACATATGTACAACTAGACTTATCTAATACTTCAAGGATTGAAGTGCTTCAGATGCTGCCCACTATGAGGCAGAGAAAATGGCGTCTCATCTTGATAAATCAACAAGAGACTATTTTCACCCCAAAATCGATGATTGGCAGATGGACTTCTCCACCAGGAATCTATTTTTTTGTGCCTTCCTTTTGGTTTCCTTTTCTTGCCCCTTAACAAGACTCGATCTCTACCATGAATCTTTGCTCTCTTATCAAAGATTTTCTTTGCCTAATGTTGATGCACAGTAGTATGGTCCACTACCATAGTTCATTTCTCTTCAGGTCCAATGAAGCACATGAATTGATTGTCAACATTAAACACCTACCAATGGTTGGCATTATCAGGTACACTTGGTCAAAAGACCAGTTCGATAGTGTAGCTATGCTCTTCAAAGTCTTTATGAGGAACCATGAGGGTTGCAGAGACAACCAATGAATCTACATGATTATGAAGCTCTCTAGGCACTACAAAAATATTGAAAGCATCAAAACTTTCAAGACAGTTCAAACTAGATTACGATAATGTTGCAATTCTCATTCTTGGTTTGATACAGGTTCCTCACCTGACAAACCACCAGCTCAGCTTCTTCCCAGGCGTGAAGCTGCTTGATGCCTTTAGCTTGAGTGGCCTTTAATCCGAGCAGTAAAGACTCATACTCAGCAGTGTTGTTAGTGTTGCTAAACTGTAACTTGTATGAGTATGAAAAAATATCTCCTTGAAGAGATATCAAAACAATTCCAGCTCTAGAACTAGTAGAAGAATTACTGTCATCAAATTCTAGAATCCAAACATCATTAGAATCTGATCTTCTTTCAAAATTTTCTTCATTAGGAAGGGAAGATCCTTTTTCATCTATAATGTGCCCTAGCAATTCTTCTGATGTCTCATTTGAGTTTTTTTGATTGTCACTTATAAAACTTTTGTCTGCTGAAATAGGAACATCTTCAGTCGATAGAAAGTAATTACCCATTCCTAAATATTCAAACAAAATTTGAGCTTCAGGGGCTGAAGTTTGAGTGACAATGTACTTTGCCTCCTTCTCAAGAAGTGACCTTTACATGATGCCCTTGACAGGGATCCTCACCTCAGATAGGTCCATGCTCAATTCTCCACCAACATCCTTACAAAAATTTCACCCAAGCAGAATGCCATAGGAGGCTGGAACGTCGACCACTAGGACTATCATTTTAATTCTTTTATCTAGGAAGTCTACAAATGCAAAGTGGGCATCTTTGATTTGTCTCAGAAGTGGCACTTGTTTGTTTTCCATGGAGAAACATCTCCCAAAATTTTTAGTCAGTGTGAGACCAAGAGATTCTGCCACCTTGGCGGGCGTCACATTGTCAGAGGCGCCAGAATCTATAATGCAATTGTTCAGCTGATGACCATTTATCAGCAGGGAAACATAAAATGGTTATGTCTTCCTAGGGGTAGCTAGAGGAGTGATGACAAGATTATTTCAGGTGGATGTGTTCTTTGGGGGACCAGGAGTTACTTTCAATTTTTTTTGTCTTGTAGGGACAGTTTTATTTTTGACGCATTGAACTAACCTATCCAACTTCTCAGGGTTGGATTGCAAGAATTCAAACTCAGATATTTGAATTTTAGTCTTCTTAGCATGGTTAATTATATCAAATGATTGAAAAGAATTAGGAATAGAGGAAGGAAGTACATCATTTTGGGTTTTACTGGGTGTGGGACTGGTCTACAAAATTGAAGCAGAAGGTGCATGATTGTTTGAGGTACTTACTTTTTTATTGCTCATCGGGTCCTTTGATTGGAAAGGCAGAGAAGCCCCTCATTTAGCAATTGAAATTGCTGGTCGAGATTCTTCCCCTATTTTTCCCTTGTCAACTTGTTGTGTTGATTGGTTTTGGGACCTGGTAAATACAATGTATGATCCATCAAACACTTCTCCTTTACTTCTCACTTCATCCTGATAATTTAGGAAACCAATGTTGGAGTCACAACTGATTTTTCTTGGCCTTCTACAAAGAGATCAGTGTCATCTTCTTGGTTCAACTCAAGTTGGAGAGAAAAATTAGATTCAATTTCAAGATAACCAACTACTAAGTTAGCTAATGCTGCTTCAGTGGCAAGTTTCCTTGGTGGGGGAGGAAGGTGATTTGGTTTCCCTTGATTTCTGGCAGCATTACCCTGATACAACTGGTTGGAAAACATTCTCCTTAGTATATCCTGATAAGGAGGATCAGACATCCCTTGTGCCATTTGATTTTTTAGAGCTAGTAATTCATTTGCTAGCTTTTGCACTATAGGATCAGTGGTGCCTGTAGAAAAATATTTAGAAGATGAAGAAGATTTACTTTTGTTAGGATCTCTTCTTATCTTTCCTGCCAAGATAAGATCATCTTCAACCTCAGTGGCCAAAATATGAGCTGTAACAAGATCTATGTGGCCAGCCTGCCTCAACAGGAAACTCACTTTAGGAAGCTGAGAATTGATGAATAAGCATTTGAGATTCTCAAGTGTCAGTTGAGAAATTGTGGGAATCCTATTCCTCATCTTGTCAAATTTAGCAATGAAGTCTCTCATGGGTTCATGAGGCTCCTTCTTCATTTGTGTAAGCTGGGATAATAGGTTGTGTGCATCTTCTGCAGGTTTGAATCTAGCCTCAAATTTTGCTTTAAGAGTGTTCCAGTCAGTCACTATTTGTGCTTGCAGATGATAAAACTAGTCTATAACAGACCTTACAATGTTTCCACAAATAGTTTGACTGCAATGTCTACATATTCAACGCCTATCACACCACAGACTATGAAAAAGGCTGTAATATGTTCAGCAGAATGAACCTTTCCATCACCATAGAACTTGGGAATTTTTTTCTTAAACTACGAGGTAGTTCATGTAGAGGTGGGGTTAGAATTAGAGGACCAAAAGTATTACCCCAGGGGCCTTGGGCTGCCATGATGTCGCTGTTGAAGGGAGGGATAATAAATCTCTGTGGGATATGTATAGACAAAGCTCTGCTAGTAGAGGAAAGAGAAGCTTTGCCTGGTATTGGGGACCTGATATTTGTAGGAAGAAAAATTTTGGTTCGCTGAAGGTGAGATGGTGGAGGAAAAAGATCAAAATTACCTAGCTGCACCAACTCAAATACAGGGTCAACAATACCTTGAGCTCTCTAGCTTCACGTGTACAATGGATCTGCCAGAGTGTAAAATGAAAATGGAAAAGAACTAGAACTACTTCAATTTGAAGCTTGAGGCTTCAAGCTGCTTGTTCTTCCCTAGTGGAGTCACCAAAAACTATTGGCATGGAGTTATCTATGTTCTATCCCCAACATATATGAAATGCTAATGGAAAAGAACTAACTATTTCATTCTTCCCCAGTGAAGTCACCAAAAACTATTGGCATGGAGTTGCTGGAAAAAGATCAAACTTACTCGTTCATTCCTAGTGGAGTCGCCAAAAACTATTGGGTGAACATTTTCTCACCAGCTGAATGACGATAAAATGGTTACATCAACCACAATATAAGGAGATTTATGTGGCAAAATGGGTGTGGTGACCACAACTAGAATGATACAAATCTCTCCTCTCAGCAAGGGGCGGTTCCCTATAGTTTATAGTATATATAAGCTAAAAATACACACAGGGGTGAAATCATACCATCCATCTCTCTTTTTTTAGAGATGATATTCACAAAATAGAGCAAAATTCTTGGGTAATTGCTGAAGGCATTTCTCTTCTTTCAGAAATGATGTTCAGAAAACTAGAGGAAGACTTCCTAGGTTAGTAATTATAACCACAAGAAACCCATGAAAGCACAAAGTCTTTCGTTGCGTCTCTCACTGATTAGGACAAAGGACACCATAGGATTAAGCCCAAAGTCTCCACCTAAAACTACAACAAAGTAAAGGGTTACGAAGGATAAAGAGAGCTCAAAGTCTCTCTAGTATCCTTTACACAAAACATAGACTGAAGACAATTATGGTAGCACAAAGTCTCCCATAGTCAGCTTCAGAACATCTTCCAGCTTATTTTAACTTGTTCTGCTTGTTTTATTAAATGGAAAGGACTATATTTAAGAAAAAGACATAAGAACAATTGCCTAAATGACACAAGCTATTTCAACACAAAGTTTGAAAGGTCACTTGATTTCTCATTCACTTAACAAAATATGATTAACATTCTGAGCTCAAAGTCTCAGGAATGCCTTTCAATTTGGGCAGAGCTTCACTTCTAAGAACAGAGAGATCTCCCTTATACAAAATGAGAGATTACAATATATAGCATCACAAGAAAGACTTGGGCACTTGTTTTCATGAAAACAACCCATGCTAAATTAAATGCATTTAATATCTGTGAAAAGGCCATGCTGGAACAGGTCATCAACCTTGAATTTGGCATTCTGAATCATCTCAAATGTCTCTTCCTAAGCACGGGTTGTCTGGTCTTCTTTATGATGCTTACACAACTGTCTATTTGCCTTTACTTAATGCACAAAAATAGGCTGCGCCTTTGAATGTTTTCTCTTTCTGATGTCCACCTGGTGGACTATTCCACCTACTGGAATAACTCTTCTATAGATATTTTTGGACTTTCTTTAGTTGTTCCCTCCTTCCTTACCATGTTTTGTCTCTTCTTGGTGATCTGAGCTCTCGAGGCTATCTTCTCACTTTCAGCTGGCTTCTTCAACTCTTTTCTTGGCTGGTCGCTGAGTTTGTTCTTAGGTCTTTTGAAAATCAACAGTTATTCCATCACCCTAAATTTGACATCTACAGGGATGTCACTGGTCACTTGAACCAATTTTAAGCTTTGAACCTTGAACTCTTTTGGTTCAAAGGTTCAATGGTTCAATGGTTTGGTGATTCAATGTTTTGTAAAGGGCCGTGTTCACTTGGTTTTCTTCTTCGGTTGAACCATTTGGTTGAACCTCTTTCTGGAATCTTCCGCTTCATCTAGTCACTCAAAGCTTCCACTCAAACTTTGAAGTCTTTGAAACCTTTGAACCTTTGAACCTTTCGAAGTTCAAAGTTTAACGGTTTAACAGTTCAGAGCTATTTCTTTGAATCCTTTGAAGCTTCAAACTCTCTGGATCCTTTCATTCTCTAAGTCCATTGAACTCATTAAACTAGTTGAACCTTTAAACCTTTCAAAGTTCAAGGTTCAATGGTTCAATCTTAACTCTTCGAATCTTTTTACTCTTTAAGTCCGCCGAAGCCATTAAACCTTTGAACCCTGCGAAGGCGGGGTTCAATGGTTCAATAGTTCATTCCAATTGTTTGAAACCCGCTGTTAAGTCTTTTGATTAAACCTTGGTGTTGAACCATCCTCAAAACACTAAGGAAATGCCTTAAGTGTTTTGAACTTCCCTTTGAGAAAGCCCACATGTTGAACCTGCGACTTCCTTAGTTGAAAAGGCTTGAATATTTGAAAAACTTAATTGCTCAGAACATTTTGAAAGAAAGAAAGAGACCATTTTGGCCTTCAGGACCAAAAACGATCAGCATGTTGTCCATAAAAACAAGTGATAGATTTTGGGAACAACAATATGCATATTATTTCAACACTTGTATTGTTTTTTTTGGTATTTGCACCACTTTTGTGTCTTATTTCTTTGCTATTAATGCATAACAACATGTCATATTTATGTATTTGTTATCCTCTTTCATGGACATGTTTTCTATCTGCCCTTTTTATTTAAGAGGTAAAATAACTACCTTTTTACCATATTTCAAAAAAGGCATATGTATTATTTTTTACATCATGAATTACCTTTCTATCATATTGCCATGGCCTTCCCAACAACACATAGCATGCATCTATTGGAATATAAACACGTCATAATTCATCTCTTTAATTTTTCATTATAAAAAACTTGATTAAATATTTTTTATCTACTGTAAATTCATTTCCTTTCTTAAATCATGAAATACAATAAGGAGAGGGGTGTTTTTCACATTGTAGTCCTAGTTCCTCTACCATTTCTTTAGAAACCATATTTTTAAAACTATCACCATCAATAATTACTTTGTATATCTTACCACCTGATGTGCACCTTGTTCGAAAAATAATTGTATGCAATCAAGAATCACCACTTTCTTCATTTTTCACTTGTTCTTTCCTTGGAGTTATGTTTGTTATTCTCATAATGATATTTTATATTATGTTTACTTCTACAACTTTTGTATTTTGTTTTTATGTTTCAGCGTTTGCCAAATTTACTCTTGGGTAATTCTCTTGCCACCTTTCTTATTCATGATAGTGCAAAAAATCAAACATTTAGTGTCCTTCTCCACATCTGTAATAAATATAAGGCCTACATGGACAATTCCATATTATACTACCACTATAGCCTCTACGTCTCTAAAATCCTCTTCCTCTTTGTTGATATTGAAACCCTTCTCTATTATCATCTTGTCTTTTTGTACAATGGGGTGATCCTCCTTTATTGGAATTAAACCCACCACACCCCCTTACTGAATGTGTTTTTCCTCTTTTTAGCCCAATTGATCTTATAAAACAATATCTATTTTAATTTTATTCTACCTTTAAAGCAAATTCATAAGCCTTATCCATGCAATGTATTCTATTTATGCTTAATTCATCTTGAATAGAAAACTTCAAACCATTTACAGACCTTGAAACCATTTATTCTTCTATTTCATCATGCCCTACTCATATAGAAAGCTTGTATAAATCATTTATATATTCTTGTATACTATGATCATTTTTTCAAGTGAATTATAGAATATTTTGTATAGGGTTTGTGTATAATCTGTAAGAAAAAATTCTCCCTCAGCTTCTTCTCCATCTTACTCCAAGTGTTCATCTTTTTTTTACCCTTTCTTTATCTCTCTTTCTTCAAGTGATCACACCAAATCATTGCATGACCCTTCAATTTCATGCATGTAAACTTTAATTTCTTGTCTTCTCTAAGACTTTTCCATGCTATTTAACTAGGCTATAAACTCCTCTAGTTTTAAAACTACCTCCATACTCTAAAACTTCAACCTTGATTTATTCATTTCTTCTCACTAAAGCCTGAACCATCCTCTCTTCCATTGATGGCGGTGGTTCTTATTTTTCCTCATTTTGCTGAAATTATTATTCACAATCTATTTTTTCCTCTGTTTCCTCTCATGCTTGCCTCTATCTTTGCTTTGTGATATTTATGACAATTGTAGTTAATTGTTTCACTTGTCTTTGTAACTATTGCATAGTCCTATTATGATGGCAGTGGTTTTAGTATGATTTGGATGAAAGACCTTAGTAATCTTGGTAATTAACTATCTAGGTATAAGTTTCTCTTGTTCAAAAATATGTTCATATAGAATTCTAGAAACTATAACTACTCGATTGTCATGATTGTATTTAACATATCCATGCATTGTAGAAGGTACTACTCAAAGTGTATGGATCCAAGGTATTCCTAATAATATATCAAAGATGCCCATGGAAGGTGTGATTAAAAAAGGTAGTAACCACATGTGTTGGACATACCTATAAAGGTAAGTTAATCTCGCCAAGAACCTTCTAGGAGGTCCTATTGAATGCTCTAATTGATCTAGTAGAAAGATGTAAATTATTATGGGTATAACATGTGTGTAAGTAATGTAGTGGTGAAAACATTATTTCTTACACCATTATAAATCATAACACTATGCATAGGATATTTATCAAGGTGTGCTCAAATGAATAAAGAATGAAGATCAAAGTCATCATCCTTAATCTTACTGTCATCAAAAGTAAAAAAGGGTCTTTGAACCATAGGAGGTATATGTCATATGTAAGTGCAAATAATCACATCTAATGAGTATCCATAATGTGATGGGGGAGGATGTGTTTTATATGCCATTTACACTTCTAGTTCCTTCTTACAATGGTCTTACAAAGGATTGTTAAAGATTTTTTCTTTATAGTGATCACCAGGTTGTGACCCTGATTCCTTTGGAAGATCCTAAAATGTAAGATTTTGGTCATCAATAAGATCTTGGATTTTGTGCTTTAAGGTACAACATTTGCTTGTAGAATGTCCTAGTCTTTGATGATAATCACAATAATCATTCGCATAATATCCTTTGGGTAGAGGTCAATTCATATCAACCTCGATAGGATGAGGGAGAGATATAAATTAACACTCTATTAAATGTGGGAGTAATGAATCTAGGGACTTAGATAAATACGTAAATTATCTCCTTGGTGCATTGGATAAGATAAGTCGATTAAGTTGTTTTGAAATTGTGTTAATCATGGTGGTTGTTTCCTTTTTAGGCTCAAGAGGTTTTACCTTATAACTTAGTTTGATTATAAATTTGGTACTATATGTAGATGTAACTGATGTGCTTAATACATACTTGAGTTCATTCCATGACATAATCTTCATTTTATGGTCCCATACAACATGGCATAAGTCATTGAAATATTTAAAATTTTAAAATAATGAACTCATGTAATAGAGCAAGCAAACTTTACTTGAATATGTCTTAAAAATCTTTATATTCCATAATATTGGTAATTTCATATAGCATTATCTTATATCTCAGGACATATTCATTGATAGGTTCATTGGTTCCTAGTTTGATTTTTACAATTTGAGCATATAAATTTTTTTCACAAATATTAATGAAAAAGTGTGCTAAAAATTGGTCTAAAATTAGTTTGAATGATTTCACTGATTGGAGAGGTAAATCATAAAACCACCTCAAAGCATAGTCCTTGAGGCTTCTTATAAATATTTTGGTCAAAAGTTTATCATTAGAGGCATAGTCAAGGCATGCCGCATAAAAGGATTGAAGATGTTGTTTAGGATCATCTTTATCATTATAAAATGAAAACTTAGGTGCAAAAAAATGAGTTGACAAAAGGTGCAAATAGATCTCAAATACAAGAGGGTTATGAAATACATCTTACGAATGTATAACATGAGGGTATTTTCAAGAATTTTGTTCAATGTTTGTAACCTTGTCCTCCAAGGTCTTTATAACTTGAAGGAGCGTTTGAATGGTAGATCCAGTGGGATTTAGATTAGCAATTTGAGTAATCAAAAAAAGGGATGTAAACATGTTTTGAGTAGTAATAGGTATTGAAACTAGGATTTGTGTTGAAATAATTGGTAATTCCATGATAAATGTAGCAATTGTAATTTCAAGAAACAAAGGTTTAAACACATAACCTATGCACCCACTAGATGTATTATGTTGTAATGTGTTCAAAAGAAGGGATGTTTCAATTATAGTTTTGGACATTTTTGATTTAATTATAGTTTTAAGGATCTCATCAAGCTATTCAGGGTTTTGTTGAATATGCTCATGAAATAATGCAATTACATGCACTTGATCATGGTCTATTTTCTCATTTTCATTTATTTCATGGTTTTCATTATCATAATATTATTTTATGATAACCCTATCAGTTATTTTTCATTATCAACATGGGTATCATCATGATCCAAATTATGAGATACCTTCTTGGTTTGAGACATCTTAGATGGTGGGATGGGAACTCAATGTGTTCAATAGGCACATCTCCTAATCTAAGGATACGTCTAGGTTGCATGCAATTTAGTAGAAGTAGGAAATGAAAAAGTAAAATAATTTAAAACCCTAACTATTTTAAAACACTAATAATTAGAAAAATTTGCATTCAAACAAATTGTGTTCACCAAATGTTTAACCCTGAATTGGATATGAGGCTATTCTACCTTGGCAGTATAATAGGGTTAAGAATATAGAAATGAAAACGCACAAGGCTGATAATCATAACTAAAACAAGCCAATTAAATGTTAAACTCAGATATAAGAATACATTGAATTTATTATGCTAAGTATAGGCTAAACAAAAAAAGTACAACTAAACTATGTATGGAAATGACAAAGAAGTAATATACTTAGCTAGTTTTGATGCTAACATAATTATGGAGATGGAACAAGTAGAAAGCAGGATGGAAGGAAATTTTAGAATAGTTTTAGATTGTGGATCTGATGCTTCTAGATCTATAGACACTAACGTTAGCTTGGGATGGTTCTGTTGATGCTACTATCTGGGTTCGATGTAAGTGTCCTATATGGAATACCTGCTAAAAAATGGATGAAACCACTTGGATGTTTTTGGGTTTATCTTTGCCTTCACTTTGGTGCATTCAAATATGGTTCATGGACTATCACTCCTCATGAATTTGTAAAACCTTAGTACTTCATCTTCATTATGACCTTAGGAAAAAATGGGTTAGTGGACACATAGTGTCAAGTTGACCCCAAAAACCCCTTTGTTAGTGAGTAATGCTTACATAGCCAATACTATGAAGAGGGACTTAGACTAATGTAGTTTTCCCATATGTGTTGACTTGTGTGTGAATCATACAATATGTGCAAAGCAAGTACAACAATGACCTAGCTTTTAACTTGGAAAATATGGCTCTTGGGCTACTCTTTTAGTATTTTAAACATATAGATATGTTTTAATTATGATTGGTATGGAAATAAGGAAGATTTATTCAATTAAATGTTTGATAGAGTGCTTTTGATAAGTTTCCTTGGTCTCTTTGGTCCTTTGATAGGTTTTTTAGGTGATGAATGAATGAGGGTTGATATTGTATTTATATCAATCCCTTTGGAGAATTAACTCACATTAAAATACTTAGGCCGACCATTAGGATATGTTTCATTTGAAAAATAGATGAATTTAGGGCACTAGACACTTGCATCGAGTTAAAACATTAACATTGATGATAGTGTCTATCCTAGATGTTAGTGTCCAAGGAGCAAGAAAGTAGGTACATGCTTAGAACTTACAAATGTGGATGATATGTAGATTTTAAACATTCTAGGAAAGATAGAAGGTTTATATCATCAATATAATATTGGTTGGGCTAAGAGATATAGGCCGAGGGGCACATGATAGAGTAGATGCAAGACTTGAAAAAGCAAGAAAGGTCAAAAACTGAGAGTAACAACCAAGCTCAAAGTTTTTCCAAGTATACAAGACTGATGTGCTATATAATCCATAAATATCATCTACAATTTTGATATTGAATTATTTTTATTTGATTTTTTTTACAAATATAGTTTATAAAGTTAAAGTCTTCTTAAATCATTTCTAGTATATACTATTATGCTTTACCATGTTAGAAACTAACACTTAACTTCAAGGTGTAGATTATGTCGAAAGGGATTTGATTTTTTGTGTTGGTAAAGTGGAGGTTTTTAATGCAAAAAGTGTAAATTGAAGTAAATCTAAAGTGAAATTTTGTGAAAGAATGAGACAAAGTGTGCAAGAATCTAGTGAAATTTTACATAGATTATAAATTTTTTTTGGAAGAGGTTTTGCAAAAAATATCACTTCCCATTTTCATTTATCTTCACGTGAACACTCATATTGCAATCCAAATAAAAAGAGAAATGACATTACAATATGGGGATTAAACCCCAAAATTATGCACATATGCTTTAAAAAAGTAATCATAAGGTTTAAAAGGTATTAGATATGGTATTGCATTATGGTGATTATTTATTTTTTTATGTTTTAATAGAGTTATTAATATCATTAAATACTTATTCGGTTCATTTATAGTTTTCATAGGGCTCTGATGCCCCTCATTATGCCAAGAGATGTTCTATAATGGCATCGAGGGGCGGTGGTTTATAATGGAGTGAGTGTGTTTAATTTTAATCCTAACCTTAGATTTGACATTTATTTGATTGTCAGATTTTTTTCCATTAAAAAGAAACCCAATTGAAATTATTATATTATATTAACTTTTATTAAAAATATAAGTATATAAATGGACACTAGTATAAGTTAAAATCTGACCGATAATCAAAGAAAAAGAGAAATGACATTGCAATATGGGGATTAAATCCCATAATTATGCACATATGCTTTAAAAAGTAGTCATGGGGTTTAAAAGGTATTAGATATGGTATTGCATTATGGTGATTATTTATTTTTTATGTTTTAATAGAGTTATCAACATCATTAAATACTTATTCAGTTCATTTATAGTTTTCATAGGGCTCTAATACCCTCATTATACTGAGAGACGTTCCACAGTGGCATCTAGAGGTGGTGGTGGTTTGTAATGGAGTGAGTGTGTTTACTTTTAGTTCCAACCTTAAATTTGACTTTTATTTGATTATCACTTAGAAGTTTTTCCATTAAAAAGAAACCCAATCGATATTATTATATCATATTAACTTTTATTAAAAATATGAGTTTATAAATGGACACTATTATAAGTTAAAATCTGACTGACATTCTTATATCATATTAATTTTTATTAAAAATATAGTTTTATGAGAAAATACTATTACACGTTAAAAACACATATTTTTAGATTTCAACCCACCTTCCATCATCATACATTAATTTTATATTTGGGGGAATGTTAAATTTGTAAACTTATAATATTATACTATTATGATTATCCATAATACCAAATTTCATTCTCATTTGCTCCATGTAGTGCCAAGTCTAAGCAAAATATTTATTTTTTAGTATGTGTAGTAAAATTGGTTGCTTTTATTTTAGTTTAAATGTTGCTATGTTTGTAAGGAATCACTTATTATTCTATTTAGGATTATAAAAGTATATTTTGAGTGGTGTTGTATCCAACATCTTCAAATATATTAAATGCTATTTATAAATCTAGGTTCATCTCTTTGCTCCAGAAACTATTATTTTGTTAGATTAATAAGGGTGCTATTATTTTCTTCTTAGGTGAGCCTAATGATAGAATTTGAGATGAAGTAATATTTTTTGGACATGTCAATTATGTTGTATTAGCACCAAGTGATATTGTTTTTGTAAATTAATTTATCTTTAACTAGAATAAATATAGAGTTACGTTTAGGTTTGTAAACTAAATATAATCATTGTATGAACTTCATGGATTTATGTCCAATTGTTTGTATTAATTTACAATAATTTTTTTTAGATGAAGTATGAAATTTTGAGCACACCAATTTATCAAAGCATTTATGCATTTCCTTTAGTGTTTCTTGTAGTCATATAAAATGTGAAAATTGGTAGCTTGAGTCTGGCTTGTGACACCCAACCCATAGGTCCATCTTGCATGCTATCATGACCCTTCTAGACATCGTTTTGCCTATTCCTAGTCATCTATAGACTTTTGAAACCTGATTCTAGCTCAACTAGGCTATATTTCCCATGATAATTACATCCCCTAGGTCTCGCACCTGTAGGATAATAACATCCAACTTGGACTATAACGTCAGACCCTAGGGTGTCCTTTTTCAGTGCTCTTATCCAATTGCATTTTTAGCTCCAACGGTCACTTCATTCCAGTTCCCATCCTTCTTATGGTCAACCTAACTCCCATACATTCTACCCATGACCAATATATCTCTATAAAAGCCCATTCAAAGTTCATTTAGAAGAGGTTGGCAAATATTACAAAAGTAAGCAAAAATACAAGCAAGACCACTAAGGCATTTCCCCCTATTCTTTGCATACAACTAGCCAATACAACCACAAGATCATTTAAATCCTCACACCAGTCCTTAACCACCTCAAGCACACCCAGTTTAACATTTTTGCATCTTCATAACACTATTGCATAAAGCACATCAAGTGGAAGAAATATATATGGCTTGATCCCTCTTCAGAGTATTAGTATGTAGGCAGCGTGCCCACACAAGGGGTGTGGATACACATTCAATGCATATTACACACACTAACCCCCCCTTATTTATCAATATTGATAAAAAAATAATGGAGTCTAGGGTTTGAAGACTAAATCTATTCTACAAGGAGTTCTATAGACCTTTAGTAGTCAAAATTTCATAAGTAGGCTCACATAGGGACAAAGAACAAAACCCATGAAACTCAGGTCTCTAGAAAAATAATGAAAAAAGAGGACTATAGTGCTAGACCCCAAGGTGTCTTATTTTATCACTCCTATCCTTTCATAAAATAAAATCTAGATCTTGATTTGTGACATTGTCTCAATCTTGCACAATAAATTCCAAACCCTGTCTTAATAGTTTCATCTAATTTTTAGCTAAGTCTTATTTTATTCATATTTATTTCTATTTATAGAAAGGTTAAAAATATAGTTAAATTATAAAAATTAGTATTTAAATTATTTCAATATTATTTATTGATTTAGTCAACTCAGACCTTTAACTAAATTAGGAATAAAAATCTAATATTCCCAAAACTGTTAAATCTTTTGGTAAACCTGACTTAATTCGTTTGCACATAAAAACTCTAGAAACCTTAGGGTGATTCTTTACTGATTTTTAATTTTTTTTAAAATTTTTTAATTGTATATTTAAATCATAAATTCACTTTAATTTTTAAAACTCCATAGTAATTTTAAAAAAAATATTTTCTTCCAAACCCTTTGCATTACTAGGTCCCTTTAAATCAAAATTTTTCCAATTTTTTTTGATTTTTTACTTGCATATTTAAATCATAAATTCAATTTGATTTTTAAAATTCCATAGTAAATTTTAAAAATATTGTTTCTCAAAACTCTAGCTACTTATACTACGTCCCATTGCTTTTGAGGTATCACCTTACATGTTTGTGAGCTTCGTATCTTTTTTATGCATCTTTCAATTTGCTATTTTTAGGACTTTACATTTCCTATATTCAATACTTTCCTTCCATAACACTTTGCTTATTACAAATTATTACAAAAAATTCAATCAATTTTCAAACTATTTTCCTACTTTAACAATGGCCCAATATACTAGTTTTAATGAAATTGATAAAAGGAAACTTCAAGAACTCTTAACTAAACATCCTGATATGCAAGATGCCATGCTTAAAATACTATAAGAGGAATAAAAAAAATGAACAATTGTCAATATTCTCAAACCATAGAGCAACCAATTATAAATGACACTACGAGGGCAAATATATCTTAACAACCCCCTATAGCAACCCAACCTTCCTATGAGGCACCACCAGTTATGGCTAGTACATCTTTGTCTCCTGATGTGGTAGCCCTTGTGCAAGAGATAAAATCTCTTCAATCTAAGGTGATACATCTTGAGCAAGGCAACTCTAGACCTCCACAGGCCTTGGATTATTTCTCTACTTCATACCCCATTGACAAATCATATTACTTCTACACCCTTACCACCAAGTTTTGTTCAACCCGAGCTCACCCTATATGATGGAAAGGGTGATCCAGAGACACACTTGAGAGATTTTCATGTAACGTGTTTAGACTATGTGCCAAATGACTGGCTACTAACCATGTTATTTTCACAAAGTCTAAAGGATTATGCTTTACAATAGTTCTATAATCTACCAAATTAGTTGATTAATGCTTTCAATAATTTAGCCAACATGTTCTTAGCTCATTTCAGCATTAACATTGGTGATAAGGTTTTCTATGCCCAAGTTGCACAACAAAAACAAAGATCAAATGAGCATGTCATATATTATGTTCTTCGATATAAGACTATCTTCGCTAAGATGACTAGCCCCATGGTCGATCAAGAGTTATAAGATCTCTTCAAACATAGTCTTCTACTAACTTTGCATGAATCGATAATGTTCAAAAGGTTCTCTTACTTCAATGAGTTATGTCATACACTAAAGGAAAGAGAAGTTAAATTAATCTCAATGGGCAAACTCAAGTATACAAGTATATCAAAAACAACAAATAAAAGTAATAAAAAAGTTCCATACAAAGTCAAGGTTAATGATAATAAAATTTAGAATCAACCTATAGTTAATGCGGCTTAAGATCCCCCTCAATGAGTGGTTTTATCAACACCTCTTTGATGAACTTTAAATCTACCAGTTTCTCCAGCCAGAGTTTTACAACAGCTTTTGGAATGCAATATCATATCTCTCCCACCTATTTGGGAAGTTGATCCAACAAAGCCTATTTCATGGGGATATGATTTGGATGCATTTTTATAATTTTAGAGGTGATGCAGGGGCATCTTAGAAACACTCAATAAAGTGTTTTGGATTCTTGTTGGTGTATACACATTTGAAATCATGTCCATTAAGAGTTTCCCACATTTCTCTAATTTGAATCTTCAAATCATGCAAAGAGGGATTATGAGTCTTTAAGGTGGGTCTAAGTGAGTCTTGAAGATGTGAAATTAAGAGAAAATGATGAAAATGACCTTTTTGGTCTTATAAAAGGTCCTAATATTGCTTTTAAGTGTTTATGTCATGTAGAAAATATGATGTTGCAGACTAAAAGGTCACCACCCTACATGGATAGGGAGTTGTTAGATGTTTTTTGATTTAAGAAACAATTATAGGTTTGTTTTAAGAGTTATTTATAGGTAGAATGATGATAGAGTCTGAGAGAGTCCATAGGAATGGGAGGAGGTGAAGAAAATAGGGTAGGCATGAGTAAGAAGGTCTGCCAAGATCGTAATTTGTAAGCTTTGAGAAATGAAATATAGACCCTGTTGAGGTCTTGGTTTAGTTACTCTAGCTTGTGTTTAATAATGAATGAATGATATTGATAAAGGATTCTTGGTATGAATTAAGGTTAGTGAATATTGGTTAGAATATAAATTTTGAAGGGATAAAGTATAGAGAGAAACCTTGTGTCAAAGATTTAATCCCCAAACCCTGTGTGAATGTCTAAAGTTTGAATTTGTTGACTGTATATGTGATTATTGAAGGAAAAATGGTAATGGAATTGGTTTAAAAGTAGAGTTTAAATATATATGGATGTTAATTTACTTCAATATATAAAAATAATAGGAACTCTGGTTAAATGCAAAACTAGACCCTGACCCTGAATATTCTGCCTGATATAGACTGAACTAGTATTTGGATATATGACTGACATGGAGATTGGTATATAATGTAATTTGAAAGGTTATTGAATGTGTGTTGTGATTATGAAATGAAAGGAATGATAATAAATAATTTGGTATTTATATTTGTGTATGAGCAAACCATGTGTAAGGGTTTTGGAAAAGAGATCACTGTTTGTCTCTTAAAGACATTATATTGACTGGGTTTATCTAAATGAAAAAATGAATATGTGGATAATTGTATCTCATGTTATAAAAAGGTAATTAAGTATTGTTTGTATTTTAAATAATTTTATATAGCAAGAGCCCTTTGGGGTCTAGACCATTCTAAGGAAGACTCTATTTCTTATAGTAAAGGTTAAAGTGGTGACTGAGAGTTAGTTTCAAGTAGAATGAGGAACTTTTGAAATTATATACGAGTGTAATATGCATGGAGGTAAGTATTTAAATCATTATTGAAGTTTTTTATATGGATTTATCATGTGAAGGACTGTTAGTGCAAGACAAATAACTTGTAACCCTGTTTCATGCATGTTCATGGTGATTTATGACTGTATGGAGTTTCTATGGTAAAGAGACCTTACAAGGTTGTTAGGGATTAAGAAGAGATAAAAAAAGTGCTGAAGGGAGATATCATATCCAATAATAATTATCCAATGAGTACGAATAGTATGGATTTGAGGGACTAAGTTAGAGAATGCTCAAAGAAGATACCTAGTTGAATAGGCCAAAGAAGGAAAGGACATGTGTGTGAGGAGTGAGAAGGAAATAAGAGGATTAAGATATAGGAAGATACTAGGTGCCCAAATATGTCACTATTTTGACTTGAATGTCTATATTTTTCCTAGATTAAGGAGGTTTACCCATTTGGATGGCTAATTGAGGGGTCAAGTAAGTCTACACGTACCAAAATTTTCAAAGTAACCTAACCTAAAAAATTGTGTGTAGTAGGAGATGGATAAAGGGTACTCAGAAGGGTATTTGGTTTTCCTAGATTATTTGGTATATGAAAAAAAATCAAGGATTTGTCTTGAAATAGGGCTAATAGGAAGCCAAAATAAGAGAATGACTTTTGAGAGAAAACAAAGGAAATAGATAATAAATATGGTTTGATATGGTTTATAATAGTGTGATATAATGTTGTGAGTGTTTTGAAACTATGATCAACAAGTGTTTTATGTTTTAGTCCTTTTGTACTAGATTGACCTAGTATTGGCTAAGGGAAGACTTGTGAGCTTGCAAGATTGAATAAGAAGAATTGGAGGCTAGTGAGGAATAGATCTACATCAATAGGGCACTAGTATACACAAAAAATAGATGCATTAGTTTGAAACACAAGATATAAGACTTGATAGAAGACAATCTTATTGATTTTGGCACTCTAATTGAGCCTTTGTAGGCAAAGCAAACACAAGACAAGCTCTAAAAATTTTCTCAGATCATTTTCCATAGAATTATAAATAGGAGACAGGGGACACATCAAGTATTCACCATGCATATCATACACATCTACCACCAGATACATATAGGGCACCTTCAGTTGAGTCACATCCTTTGAGTAACATGATTGGTGTGCACAATTCTAGAGTTCTAGCTAGACCTTCCATCTCCTTCTCAGAGTAGGAGATAGTTGAGGATGATTCGGATTATGATGCACTCTTTATCAGAGCTTACATTCATAATCATCCTATTCATAGTGTTCTCATAGATAATGGATCTAGTGTGAATATGTGCACGATGACATTATTACAACATTTAGGATATTCAAAGCAAGATATTACCCTGATGAACATAGTTATCAGTGGATTTAGTGGGCATATACAGATTTCATTGGGTGAGATTATACTTCCTCTACAAGTTGGTCCAACACATGTGGCCACACCATTCACTATTATTCCTAGTGTAGGAGTTTTTGACATGTTATTTGGTCGATCATGGATCTAAAAGCTTCATGCAATACCTTCTAAAGTTCATAGATGCATAAAATTCATTCATGCTAATCAAGCTATTACAGTTGGTGTAATTTATTATGAGTTACCACTCCCCACTCTAGAGCCATCTACTACTTTGCAGTCACTAGTTTTAGTTTCTCCACTAGTTATAGTTCTTCCTCTAGTTCATATTCAAACATAGTTGAGGCCTTCCTCACCAGCACATAGAGTTCATACACTTCTACAGAGGCCTCTTTTAAAGCAAACACAATTTTAGGATTCTAGATAGCTTCTATCTACAATGTTCACACCTAAGGTAGTATCATTAAGGTCTCATGCCTGCACACATAGAGCGCATATTTAGAGAGCTTTTCCTACTACTAGATGGGTCCCTAAGAACCCTACAATTGCTTCTACTTCTTAGAGTTACAGGGGAACCCCACAATTGGTTTCTACTTCAAAAAATTTAGAGAATTTACAAGATACACAACTTTTAGGGCCACAATCTCAGCTCTTCCATCGTGCTTCATAATCATGCATAATCCCTCTCAATGATATAACACACCATGATAGGGAATATCCCATGAGACTCACTAGTTAATATCATTTCTTCTCAATATTACTTGTACATAGTATCCTTATGTTTGATTGTACATATCTTATATCAAAAAATCCAAAAACCTTAAAATATTCCAAAATACAAAAACATTCAAGTATTAAAAAATACAAAAACATTTCAATTGTATGCATTATCCATGATTTACATTTCTAATACCATGCTAGACTTACATTTACTGTTCTATGCTATTGTTTGTTGATTTATCTACATTACCATGCTTCACTTGATCTTCTTTGAGTGTGTGCAGTGACTTAGAGATCCTTGATTGCTTCACTCTACCCATTGAGGGGGCATCTTAATTCATACATTTGAGACACACCAATATATCTACCCAATGGGGGCATCTTCTACATGACTACATCATCTAGGTTATGGCATTCCTACACCACACACTCTAGTTATCATGTTGATGTTTATTATTTATTAGCTTATATAGATTAATCTATCGACACTCACTAGTATATAACACTTGTGTATTTTTTAGCATCTACGTAGTCTTGTACTCCATATCTTGCATACTTTCACTTCTTTCTTTGATTAGTTAGATGAGATTGTATTTCTAGCATTTACATGCTTTCCTTTCTTGCTTTGTGTAGTTAGATGTGATTGCATTTCTTAGTTCCTATTTATCTCTTGTATGTGCCTTAAGACATTTGTCAATGTCCTTTGCTTCTATTCTTGTGTGTGCCTTAGGAAATTTTCTAATGTCCTTTTCGTGTACTCTTTTATATGATTGTGGCTCTCATGCCAACCTTGCTTGTTTCCAATTGTATCTATATGTGGCATTTGAACATGCCTTATGTGCTTGCTTTCTAGTTTGAGTGACATGTGATTATGTCCCTTGTTTTCTTGGCCCCTTGGCCACTCTTGTATGATTCTTGATTCTTGCCTTGTGTGCTTGTTGCTTGATTACTTTTCAATTATTTTCAATGCCATGATCCATATCATGCATTATCTTGCTTTATTAGATGCTATGATGGACATCATGCTCCACCCCTCCTTAATAATTAACAACTAACAAATAAAAATTAACCAGACTTCTAGTTCCACTTCATTATATTACACATGATATTACATTGTTATATCTATCTAGGCATGCCCCTGTTGATCTAACAACCTCTATTTACAAATCATGCTATATCTTAAGATATCTTGTCAATTATCATTGCTATATCATGTATTTTGTAACATAACACACTTGCAGGGCTCTTTCTTCTGAGGGTAGTCATTTTAGAGTCTTAATTCCTACCCTTAGAAGAGGGGCCAAAAAATAAGGATTTTGTCACAAATATTAGAGCTCCTACCAATCAAAAAATTAGCTTTCAGAACACCTAGAACATATCCAAACTTCAAACTACGCAGAACAGACGAGACAAATAGTGACAATTACAAAACAAACATTAGAATTAGAATAGGATAAAATCACTAAGATTGGACCATAGTGATAGATAGTAGGGTGTTTGATTTTGGTGCTCCTATCTAAACAATAAAAAAACTAGATTTTTTAGAAACAAATAGAAAAGTAAGTACGATTATAGTTTTGTTAGCAATAGTTCAATTTAGAATCAGTAGTTTTAGTACAGTTTTTATTAGAGAATACAAATATAGGGGACATCATGCATGGCATGATGGCTCTCACTTCCATTTTTAGATTAGGTAGTTGGTATAACTTTTAGATCAGAATCCATATTTTAGACCCCAGTGATTGGAGGCAAAGTGTGCAGCACATTTGCTTTCTCTTCTTTATAGTTCAATACATTACCTAACTTTTCTCAATAGTTGCATGGATTATTCCATTTTTAAGTGGTTGGAATCATTTTTGATTGGATTACACATAAGCCTATTCCCTAATTTTAGAGTGGCTTTCATACAAGCCTAATCTCCACCATTTTTGAGTGGCCAAGAGTGGCCTAGTTTACAACACACATTTGGCTATCCATGCTACATTGTCATATTATAGAACATTCAAGTAATTCAGGAGCCATCTCATACAACACACATTTCATACTAGTATCAATTCATATTTTCACTTCATGGGACAATGCTGGAGCCATAGGATTAGCTGGCCTATGTATTTTTGATCCACCTATTCAAAGGGATTGGACACACAGTCCAAACATCAATTAACACATGTATGATCACATAGCTTCAATTAGTGGGTGATGATGGAGCCAAAGGGATAGCTTTTGCATTAATGAGCCACTTTCAGGGAATTAAAAACTCAACATAATTCATGATATTAATCTTGTTATATCACATATCCAATATCATCTAACATCACTCAACATCACAATAGGTTTTGTATTAGTTCATCTACCTGATGAGGTGTATTCATTATTTTCTCTTCCTCTCTCTCTCTTACCCAAATTTGTACATTATTATTTTAGATATAACATATCTAGTAAGAATTGATCTACTCTTTGTTTTCTCTTTTATATTTACACTTCATGACATGCTCTCTCTATGCACACCCAGCATGCATAGCTTCATGAGCTTCACCCTTACAGGTAAGTTCATGTACGCTTTCTATTTTTCCTTTATTCTAGTATTTTCCTTTGCTACATCAATATAATAAGGGGTAGAAAATGTAGGCATATAAAATGTGAAAATTGGTAGCTTGAGTGTGGCTTGTGACATCCAACCCATAGGTCCCTGTTGCATGCTATCATGACCCTTCTAGACACCTTTTTGCCTATTTTCAATCATTCGTAGACTTTTAAAATCTGATTCTAGCTCATCAAGGCTACATTTCACATGATAATTCCATCCCCCTAAGTCTTACACATTTAGAATAATAGCTTCCAACTTGGACTATAGTGCTAGACCCTAGGGTGTCCATTTTTGGTGCTCTTAACCAATTGCATTTTTAGCTCCAATGATCACTTTATTTTAGATCCTATCCTTATTCTTGTCATCCTAATGTGAATACATTTGACCCATGACCAATATATCTATATAAAATCCCATTCAAAGTTCATTTATAAGAGGTTGGCAAATATTACAAAAGTAAGCAAGAATACAAGCAAGACCACTAAGGCAATTTTACCTATTCTCTGCACACAGCTAGTCAATACAACCACAAGCTCATTCATACCCTCAAACCAGTCCCTATCCACCTCAAGCACACCCAATTTAGTATTTTTGTATCTTCATAACACTATTGCACAAAGCACATCAAGTGGGAGAACTACATATGGCTTGATCCCTCTTCAAAGTATTGGTATGTAGGTAGCGTGCCCACATAAGGAGTGTGGATACACGTTTAGTACATCTTACACATACTAAACCCCCCTAATTTCTCAATATTGATCAAATCATAATGGATTCTAGGGTTTGAAGACTAAATCAAATCTACAAGGAGTTTTGTAGACCTTCAATAGTTGAAATTTCATAGGCAGGCTCACATAGAGACAATGAATACAACCCAAAAAACTTAGGTCTCTAGGAAAACAATGGCATAAGAGAACTATAACGTTAGACCCTAGGGTGTCCTATTTTGGTGCTCCTATCCTTTCATAAAGTGAAATCCAAATCTTAATTTTCAACACTATACCAGTCTTGCACAACAAATTCTAGACCCTATCTTAGCTATTTCATCTAATTTTTAGCTAAGTCTTATTTTTTTCATATTTATTGCTATTTATAGAAAGGTTAAAAATATAATTAAATTATAAAAATCAATAGCTAAATTACTACAACATTATTTAATGATTTAGTCAACTCAGAGCTTTAACTAAATTAGAAATAATACTCCAATATTTCCAAAACTATTAAATCATTTCAATATTTTACTATGATTTATATAGACAATGTTGAATAATAAAATGTTTTAGATCCATTTGAAAAATGCATATTATATAATAAAATTATAAAACTTATGTTTTGATGAATGAAGTTTATTATAGATGAATTTGGAATAAAGACAACTTTTTAACTCTCAATCCTCATGTCTATTACTATATATGATAGACAAAGGCCCTATACATGGTTATCATGTGCAATTATATATACAGATAAAATATGAACCAAATAAGAAATTTAATTAAAAACTAAAATGCAAACATTATATTAGTTAATCTTATTATTGTTTCATATATTTATTTATTATTTTAAATTAATAATTAACCAACATACATATCTTAGATAAATCCATGTAAAATACATTGAGATATATAATTCTTAAGGTGCCCCACTCTATTTGTTTCACAAATCTAAGATTATATAGGGGCCTTGAGAATGATGTCTCTCGACACCTTTTACATAGATTTATCTAAGATATGTATACTAGTTTATATTTTTCACTAAATTCTTAGCTAATTTGTGTATAGTTTTCATAGGAATTTGATGCACCTTATGTATAGTTTTCATTATTACACTTTTCCAATTCCATATTCTTGTCGCTTGTGGCCCGACATTTTAAATATTTTTGCTTAATTGCAAATAGAATACCTATATAATTTTTGGGAGGGCTCAATATTAATGCTTGACAAAATTATTCTATAAGTAATATATTATTATAGTCAAAGCCTTATAGAATCATTTTTAGTCTGTGGCATACTATTATGTTACCAAAAAAATGCTACTATGCTAGAAATTAGAACTTTGGAAAGAAGTTGGAAGTTGAAATTTGAAACATTTTTTTTTAGTGTCGTATGCAATGAGATCCTCTCCTCTAAAATTAGAGGTGTTCATTGATTGTTTAGCTACTAAAAACTGTAAATAACAAGATATTTTTTATATTTATTTGTTTTCATTTTTTTATTACTTTGAGCTTTATTTCCTTCCCCAATCCCTCATAATATAGGTTCAAATGTATAACAGATAATATATATAGTGATCCTGTTAGTAACTTAAAAAAACTACCTTAATGAAAAATATATAAGGTAAATGGAAGAATGATTCTGTTGAGGATCTCTGATCAATGATTTATAGTATCAAAACAATTTGAATATCTACAATAGGTTTGTTGGAAACAAATCAAAATCTCTATCACATAGTGTTTCCAAAAATCCTATTGCACACATCATGGACTATGAAAGTATAAAATCTATAATTTGAATATCATTAGGTTATTATGTGTGATTATTTCGATTAGATAAAAATGATTTGTATAGAAATTGACATATTTGCATTAGAAATTTCACAATTCTTGTTACTTCCATTTAAAAACATATGAAATAGTTGTTCCCACAAAAAAGAGTGGGTTGGTTGCAATTCTCTAGTTTGGAATTTGTTTACAATCACAAATTATTTTTGGGACGTTAGGCCTTTCTTTTTTTTAATTTTGAAGAGGAATTTAAAAAAAAAAAAAATCTAGTATAAGTACATAGACTAAGTATTCAACTAATTTCCAATAGCATAATTAACAAAAAAAATAAAAAAATGGACTACTTGTATGGATATTCATTTAGTGTTTCTTAAGAAAGTTCAAATTTTTTCATTGTTATAGCATATATCTAAATTGTAAAAACTTGTTCTGCTAGGGTTTCATGTAAACCTTGCTTTGTTTTGATTTCTTGCCTTCATTATCACTCACATTATGTCTACGAGAGTTTCAAAGCTAATCGTGCATTTATTATATGTCTCTCACCACACTTTAGGTGGATTTTCAACATATAATAGCTTCTTCCCATTATGTTATAACTATTTTTTCATACAACAGGAATGATGGCACCCAATTGAGCTAGTAAATTTGTCCTAAAAGTCTATGATGAGGTATATCTTCTAACTTTCATTCTTTGCCCAATGTTTGTTTGTTGTTGATAATGTTTGTAAGTGGTATAAAAATTAGTGTTATTGTTTACTGTGTTGGTTACATCCCCTCTAAGGAGTCCCTTAATTATTGGTTTTGACACTAGTGGGAACCCTTATGTGTCCATGTCACTGGTGTTCAAAACCTTACAATAGGGTTCTTCCTTTTTTCCTTTAAGGATTCATCCCAATTCCAAGCTCTCCTTGATAAGTCAAGTTATTGGTTCCTTAGGAACACTCTTATGATTTTATCCTCATATACCCATCAATTCAATGTTTATGACCAAACATCCCTTCAAGTGTCAATCTAGATTGAACTCCATAGCTTCCCACTTCCTTTATGGGCCTTTCTTAAAGAAAATTTTAAGCCCATAGGGTGTCTTTTAGGTCACAAACAAAACAACCTTATTCTGTAAATCCAAAAAAACATGTCTACATTGATGTCAACTTGACCAAATATTTGAAAGAATCCATCGATATTCAAGTCATCCCAAAATATTATGTACAAAAATTCAATCTGCCCAAAACATGTTTTTGTTGCCATTCTCCTAACCATTGGATTAAGGAGTATCCCTTCATGGAGTGGTTAAAACCCTCTATTTAAAAAACACCTTTTGATAAGCCCAAGATGGCATACAATAATAATGGCTAGATGATGATGAATAACAAAAATTCTTCCACCAAGTAACAAAAGTTACCAACTCGTCAAAACTCCTTTTGTTCCAAAACCCTCTTTTGAGGTGTGCAAAGACAATCCTCATCACAAGCCTCTTAGTGTTCCAATGGCCTCTCAGAGCCAAATATAGAAAATTTTCCAACCATATATGAGTTTATATCCTACTGGGATATACTCTACAAGTGATCCTACCTCTAGGTAATTACACAACCCACCTTGTGGTGGTGGTGACTCTCCCTAAGAAGACAATGGGGATAAATGCCACTCAATATTTCTTGAAGATTTCATGTTATTAAACTAGAAAAATATTATGGGAAATAATATTATGGCTCTTGAAGATATTGAAGATGGTCAAGGGGAACTCCTCATGGATGATACTCCCCAATGAATTTTGTATCATGGAACTTTTGAGGTCTCAAAAATTCCTTTCACAATACCTCTATGTGAGTTGTTTATCAACAATAAGGAGTTATATATTTTATTTGCCTACATGAAATTAAAGTTTTAGGGTTTATTTTACAAGCTTATCTAAGATGTATATGGTCTAATACAACTCACTTCTCTACTTTGTAAGATATGGGTTGTGGTGGCACCAATATCTTGGTTTCCCCAAAATTTCCCCCTTAATTTTTGCCTCAAGAGAAGATCCATCACATACAAGTATTTGGATTATGTTTAATATTAATGGTAATTCCTTGAGGGTCATTAATATGTATAGTCTAAATGATGGTCCTGACATAATGACTTTATGGTGATTTTTGGCTAACAAGCTATCCCTCATCACTTGGCTTGTGTGAAGAGAGTTTAATATGATTGAGAGTCTTGAAGATAAGGTGGGTGCCCCTTGATGAAATGGTGCATGGAAGATAATGAGATGTGGTTTTATATTAAAAATTGGTGGGATCCTTTTGAGTCTCTCCTCCTTTGATGACCATTAACTACCATTGATTGGTTTGCATGGTCCAACTATCATGATGACACTGATAAGGTGCTCAATAGATTGGATTATTTTATGCTTTCAGAGTAACACATCCTATCCTTTAATTTATCTGATGGAAAACCTATCTTCATGGATTCTAAATATGTTTTATCAGACCATAAACCCATCACTTGCAGAGTAAAGTGGAGTGAAACCCACTTCAAAGTGCCACATAATAATTTTTTATTGAACACCTCCCTCCTTTGTCACGAGGGCACCATTTATCTCATTGATAGAGTTTAGAATATTGTGCCATGTCAACCTTATACCACCAACTATATTAAGTCATAGAATGAGGCCATCATCCATACTACCACCTTTCTCTACCACTATGGTAAACACATAATGTAGGTGCAAAAGTGGTTAGATGGTGTTGTGCTTAAATAATACTAGAGAATATTTCTTTCCTTGAACATTATGCATTTGAATCATAATTTCAAACCCTAATAGCCTCTCTCAAGCATCAAATTAAAGTTGAAAATAGCAATGCGACAAGAGGGGCATAAATTTACACTTGCTTCCATTGTCTCAAAATTGGGGATAAGGCCTCCAAAGAGTTATTTAAGACTCTTATAGAAAATAAAGCTCAAAAACATATAAAGGGCATCAATTTATCTTAAATAAGACGTACTAATCTCCACAACATCTCTATTACTTTTTTGGACCATTATAAATTAGCATGCAAGCATAGGAGGAAAGAGTGGAGAGGGCTCATGCTTTGCAAGAATGTTTAGATGTTATTCCTTGCAAACTTAGTCTCACATACTAGAAATTCTGTGATGCTTTAGATCCCAATGAGTTATTTCATATTTTACAATGCATGAGTAATGATAAAGGTTCAGGCATTGATGGGATCCCCCAAGAGTTTTATAATGCTACTTTGGATTTTGTTGGCCTTGATTTGCTACAAATTTACAAAGAAGCTTTATGGACTTTTTTTTTGGGATCTCTTATCAATAAAGGAAACATCCAATTTATTCTTAATAATAGTGACCTTGAGCTTATCACTGGTTGGAACCCCATCACCCTCCTCAATGTGTCATATAAAATCTTTGATAAAGCTCTTTCTAACTACATTTGACTCATTTTGTCTACCATTATTAGGCTAAAGCAAATGAGTTTTGTTTAAAAAAGACATATTTTAGACAACCTTATTGTTGTTTGGGAAGGTATGGAGTGGGTGAGAGCCTATCATTAACAAACCATATTTCTCAAATTAGTTTTTTAAGAAATTATGATAAGATCGAAAGGCTTTTTATTCTCGCTATGCTTCCAGCTCTTGGCTTCAACCAAACACTTATTTTGGATATCTAAACTCTTTTATTGGATACCTCAACCTATCTCACTATTAATTTGCTCAAATATGGTAATTTTGTTGTCTTCCACTCTATAAAAAATCTTTTCCTCTTTCACTAACATTATATCTTTTATCTACTAAGGATTTTGGATAAATTTTGGCTCATAGAACTAAGCAAGGTCTCATTAAGGGTACCCTTCTTCCTAGAAAATCTTCTCAACTCATCAATGGCCATATTGATGATGGTACTTTTATTACTCTTGAAGAGTATTAAAAATATTTCAAGGAGGCTTTGTATTTCCTAGACATTTTTTTCAAATCTTTGAGTTATAGAATTCAGTGGAAAAAACTCAATACTTTAGACAAAGTATGATTTTGATGCCATTGTGGTTACACCATTACAAATGGAAGTGATCCAAAAAAAGGAAAAAATCATTTTTTTTAGAATTCCATTTGCCTTCGATAGTTTTCTTGCTGAGTTTTGGTTATATGTCATGAATAGAGTGGATAAAAAGGTTGAGTATTGGGTCACCAAGCCCCTTTATTTAACTGAGAAATTCCAAGTGTGTACAAAGATTTTGGATGTTACCCATGTTTAATAATCATCCTATTAGGCCCCCTATAAAGCCTCATTTGAAAAATTGCCAAAGATCAATAGGGATTTTCTTTGGTCTAATGCCAAGTAAACTCAAAGGTTCTACAAAGTTGCTTGGGATATTTGTTATCTTCCTCACGATAAGGGAGGTATGAGGATTTTTGATTTTTACATGCATAGCATTTCCCTTTGTGATAAATGGGTTGTCATAGCTGTTGAAGGCAATGAATATTGGAAAAGTTTCCTATGATGCTATATTTCTTATAGTTCTCCCTATGGTAAGTCTAGTTGGAAAAACATTAGTTTTTATAATTATTGATCACTCCTCCCCTAGTTAAAATTGAGGATTCTTTCATTTCTAAAAGTATTTAGAAAGATTTTGAATCTATGAACCCCTAATTAAAATGGGTTGGAGATGGATTTCATAGTGGTCTCCTATTATGACTAATACTATTCTCCTTTTAATAGAGTTAATTGGTATGAAAGATTTGAGACTCTTTAAGAAAGGAATTCAAACTATGAAGGATTTGGTTTCAAATTGTGATTGGATTCCTTCTCCATTAATAAAAGCTAAAGTAAATTTAAATAATTTTGAGTTACCTACCATTCTCTGTATTTAAGAGTTAATATCAGATGTTATGCTTCACAAATTGGATCTCTAATCTCCACATGCTTAGTGGAAATATTATAGATAGAATTGTGATACTCATTTGAAGAACTACTCTCTAGGCCTCCTATATCAAGTCATGATCCCATTCTATTTGGATTTAAGTAAGCTCAATAGGAATTGGAGTCAAAATTCCTTCCCAAGACTTGGATTGCCTGACCTAACAAAATATGGACCGCTAGGCTTGAACCCAAGTTCACTCATTTTCCTTGGTGTCTGATTTATCAAGGTCTTCCTCTTGTATAACATATTTATCACCTTAGAATTTCTCAACCCAAGTGTCTACCCTATTGCAAACCAGATTCCTTTAATCATATATTTTGGACATGTCCTAAAGCTCAATCTTCTTGGCAATGGATACACAATATTTTATAGCTCTTTCATCTTGAGCCTTTCTCATGTATATGGCCCTCTTTAGGGATTCTATAAATTGGCTAACATATGTTTTTTTATGGAATTTTTTTAGATATGTTATTATGTTTAAATTATGGAAATATAGAAACTCTAATTTGTTTAACAATGAAGAAACATCTTATAATTTTACCATTAATGATACGATGTCTATGATATCTTCATTTTTTATGCAGATTCAAGCTCATGCTAAAAAGGTAGTCATATAACTCAGGCATTTATAGGAGTTTCTTGATCATTGGGGGAGTGCTCCTTAGGCCATGAACTGCATCCCTCTAGATCATCTATGATAAAGCTCTCCACCACCGGTGTTTAGATGTTGGCAAAGCTACTCATGTTGTCACAGTCATTTCTCCACCTCTCCTCCCTTGTGGGAAATTCATTATTGGTCCATCTTAGTGGGGTTCACCTGCTCTTGGTCTTGACACTATTGGGACCTCTTGGGTGGGGAATTACTATTTATTTGGCTCCCACCATAAATGGATGGGTGGCTCTTGATCCTCCCTCAGTTGGGCATTATTCTTAATATGCTCAACTGCCTAAGGATGATCCTCCACCTCTTTTATTCTATTGTAGTATTCTATGCTTAATATTTTGTTATTACTTATGTAGTTGTTTGATTGTTGTTGAGTTTCCATGTTTTGTCAACATTTAATTATTTTGATCCAGATTTATTCCTCTGATAGGGAATGTGAGCCATGAATACCAATTTATTTTAACTTTGTAACTTCATGTGATTTATTTATTTATTCATAATAATAGTTTTACTGTAGTGTTCTAATAGTATAGTGTATACCTACATCTTGTTTATCTTTTCTCTTTATTCTACCTATGAAAAAGTGATTAGAGGGTCAAAAACCCAAAATTACATATTACATTTTTGGTTCCTCTCCTAATTTTTTTGGGGCATGTAATATTGATTGTCAAATCCACTAAATGTCAATTGTCATAGGACAAATTTAGTTAAATAATTTTTATATTGAAAAATCATATTGATTTAAAAACCACAAAGTGTAAATATTATTATTTAATCTTTGCCAAAGCAAGGATACTATAGGTTTCACCCAAGGTAATGTTAAGCACAAGATATAATGAGAGGGGGGGGTGAATCAGTATATCATATATCTTATAAAAATTTCCTTTAACCAAATTCCACTTAATCAAAAATTCAAGATATGTAATAAAACTCAAACAATATACACCACACAAGATAGAGAGAGACACCAAATATAATGTGGAAACCCAATGTGGAAAAAACCACAGAGAACAATCTCAAGTATATGAATGAGCACCAACCCAAACAATATTCGCAAGCACCAACTTGCAGGAGCACCAACCCCTTTGCTGAGCACCAACCCAACAACTATTTGTGAGCACCAACCCACAGGAGCACTAAACCCTTTGCCGAGCACTGACCCAATAACAATTTGTGAGCACCAACCCACAGGAGCACCAACCCCTTTTTTAAGCACCAACCTAGCAAAAATTCATGAGCACCAACCCACAGGAGCACCAACCCCTTTGCCGAGCACCAACCCATAGGAGCACCAACTCCTTTGTGTATACCACACACCTATCTCTCAATATTGTTATCTCAACAAATGATAGTTCAATACAACATCTCTTTCCTCTCTCTCACCTTTTCTCTTCTAAGCTAGATATAACAAATACAAATCATATTCATCTCTCACAATTTCTCTTCTAAGCTAGATATTACAATATCAAATCAACCTCTTTCTCTCATATTTACAAATGGCTTCTCAAGCCTTTATTTATAGCTTTCCAAATGACCTTTGGCCTTCCCCCTTTGTGACCCTTCAATCCTCATGGAAAATGGTGCCAAACTTGTATGACCCTTCATATTCTTGCCTTTGAAAATTCATGTGGTGACCCTTCATGACCAAAAACATCCTTCCTACTTTTGTCCTTATCTTGGTGACTTTTCGTATTCCTTAAAGTGTTCCTTCATGAGAAATTGTGCCTTTCCTCTTTTGTCTTCATTTGGTGACTCTTGGAATTCCCCAAGATGACTCTTCATGGGAAAATGCGTCCCATCCTTATTTTGTCTTTACCCCATGGCTCTTTGACTTCTCCATGGGCCCTTATTTTGTCTCATATGCAACCAAAAATATATTCATTAATATTAAATAAATATTAACTCACATTAGCCAAGATATATCTATTACAAACAACATTAAATGCAATGGGGCCTTTATCACCAATAATGCTAGACCTTTGACATCAATGACAATATTTCCAACAATCTCTCCCTTTGTCATTGATGGTAACCTCAATCTTGAAACTGCCACATCCTGTCACCTACACATACTGTCATCTGAAAACATATAGTAACTTCCCCTTATTGTAGTAACCTGTACCTATTCCCTATACCTATTTTATACACCTATACCTATACCTATTATTCTCCCCCTTTGACATCAATGGCAAAGGGCCTACTTGCTAACACTTAGCTCCCCCTCAACTGATGCTGAACATCAATGGTAGGAAGTAATAGAAATTACTCCCAACTCTTCTTATAGATCTTTGAAAGTGTCCTTTAATCGTGCCTTTGAGAAGATATCTGAAAATACATATACATTGTTCCTTGTCCTTTGAGCATCTGCAATCAACTCATTTGAATCTTTTCTTCTAATCTCACAACCTTCATCATGAAACCTTAATGTGTATCCTTGATCACATATTTGACTAACACTCAACAGATTATGCTTAAGACCTTTTACATATAAAACATTTTAAGTCTTAGTTCTACCATAATCCAAACTTAAAGTACCTTTTTTGGCTATCCTAGCAGTGGTTTTATCTCTGAATCTCACTGTACCACCATTGATCTTCTTTAGAGTTGTGAACTTAATTTTATCACTTGTCATATGCCTCGAACATCCGCTATCAATTAACCATGGCTGATCTTTACCTCTTACCCGTAGAGCTGTCTGAACCATCATAGAATCTTCAGGTTATTTCTTCTACCATGAACATGTCTAAGCCTTCTTCTTGATGAATGGAGCTTTGAAATTCTAATCCTTCTTGACTGACTCAAACACGCTTCTACAATACCAAGCTATGTGTCCAAAGTTGTTGCACTTGTAGCATACTATGGTCTCTTCATCAAAGCTTGATAGAGGAGCAAAAGAGTTGTGGCTTTTGCTTGACTCCTTGAATTTTCTTCTCCTTATTTCTGAAATTGTTAGCTCTTTTTCTACATTCTAATTTCTTGTGACCATATCCATTATAATAAAAACAATAGCCATAAAAATAAGACCTGTCTGTATATCTCTGACCTGATTGTCTTTTGTAGCTTTATTCTATCCAGCCTTCTCTGTTTGAAATGTCCTCTATATTTTTCACTTCTCCCCTTTTTGTTTCTTCTTTTGTAAGAGCTTCAACGTAGCTCTTTTTCTTTTCAAATTTGATCCCTGTCTTATCTGAATTTACTTTTTGACTTTCCAAGATCTTATTCAGCATGTTAGTGCTATCTTCAAATTTTGAATCACTGACTACTTTATCACTGACTGCTTTCTTAATATCTTCTTTTTAAGAGGCAATTTTAATAACATACCTTTGACATTATTTTCTTTCTATTTCCAACTGTGCTGTGAGGTCTTCTTCATTCTTCTTGGCTTCTTCAAAGTGTGCTTGTAGATCTTCAATCATTTCCTTTGACTCTTGTTCATTTTTCTCGATCTAGCACTTTAATCTTCGATTCTTCTTCTGAATAGCTTCTAACTCTTCTAAGGCACAAATGAACTCTCCTTCCATATTCACTTCAACTTCCTCCTCTTCTTCTTTTTGATAATCTTCATGTATGGCCATGAATAAAATCTCTTCTTCTTCTGAATTACTGCCTCCACTATCTTTGCTTGAGCTAGGATCCCTAGAATACAGGCTCTTCTTCTCGAATCCCTTCTTAGATTTGTCTTTGAAATTCTTCTTGTATTTAGGCTTTTCTTCTTCATCATCATTAACCTTATCTAGGCATCTAGTTGAAAAATGTCCAATATTTCCACAATTAAAACATTTAAAAGGTAATTTTCCTTGATATTTACTTGTTCCTCTTTTCGGCTTGCAAATGAAAAGTGCTCCATTGTCATCTTCATCATCACTAGAACTATCACTTGATTCTTGAATCTTAGCTTTCTCCTTCTTTGATGTCTTGAAATTCGCTTCTCTCTTTGAGGGTTTATCTTGTTCTGTCCACATCTCATATGCCGTGAGAATACCATGAAGCTCATCCATCTTTAGCTTGGCTAAAATCTTCATCTCCTCGATTGCCAAAACCTTTGCATCATATCTCATTGGTAGAGATCTCAAAACCTTGTGCACCATCGTTGACTCATCCAATGTTTCTCCAAGACCTTGAATTTGATTTACAATTTGATCAACTCGCAAAAGCTAACTTGCTATATCTTCTTCTTCTTCCATCTTCAAAATTTCAAGCTGCCTTCTAAAAGTCTGTAGCTTAGCTTGCTGAACCTTTCCATCACCTTTGTAAATATTCTCAAGTTTTACCTAAGTTTCATGAGCATATTTACATTGCATAACTTTAACAAATTTAGATTCACATAAACCACATAAAATAACATTTAAAGCTTTAGCATTACATTCACTTGCCTTCTTTTCTACTGGAGTAATTACAAATGTCTGTGGCTCTTCATATTCCTCCACCACTACTTTCCATATGTCAAATCCAAGGGCCATAAAATAAACCTTCATTCTCATGCTCTAAAAGGCATAATTCATCCCATCAAACAAAGGTGCCTTATTTGTAGAAAATCCTTCCTGTGACCTAGCCATCATGCTTTCCTGAGCTACCTCCAAGCTGTAAAACTTTTCAAAAAGGAACCTGCTTTGATACCAATTGTTAAGTATGGGATATACTAAGAGGGGGGGTGAATCAGTATATCATATATCTTATAAATTTTTTATTTAACCAAATTCCACTTAATCAAACATTCAAGATATGTAATAAAACTCAAACAATAAACACCACACAAGATAGAGAGAGACACCAGATATAACATGGAAACCCAATGTCAGAAAAACCATGGAGAACAATCTCAAGTATATGAATGAGCACCAACCCAAACAATATTCACAAGCGCCAAATTGCAGGAGCACCAACCCAACAACTATTTGTGAGCACCAACCCACAAGAGCACCAACCCCTTTGTCGAGCACCAACCCATCAACAATTTGTGAGCACCAACCCACAAGAGCACCAACCCCTTTGCCAAGCACCAACCCAACAAAAATTCGTGAACACCAACCCATAGGAGCACCAACCCCTTTGCCGAGAACCAACCCAATAACAATTCGTGAGCACCAACCCCTTTGTCGAGCACCAACCCAACAACAATTCATAAGCACCAACCCACAAGATCACCAACCCCTTTGTGTATACCACACACCTATCTCTCAATGTTTCTATCTCAACAAATTATAGTTCAATACAACATCTCTTTCATCTCTCTCACCTTTGCTCTTCTAAGCTAGATATAACAAATACAAATCATATTCATCTCTCACAATTGCTCTCCTAAGCTAGATATTACAATATCAAATCAAATTCTTTCTCTCATATTTATAAATGGATTCTCAGGCCTTTATTTATAGCTTTCCAAATGACCTTTGGCCTTCCTCCTTTGTGACCCTTCAATCCTCATGGAAAATGGTGCCAAACTTGTATGACCCTTCATATTCTTGCCTTTGAAAAGTCATGTGGTGACCCTTCATGACCAAAAATGTCCTTCCCACTTTTGTCCTTATCTTGGTGACTTTTCGTATTCCTTAAAGTGTCTTTTCATGAGAAATTGCACCCTTCCTCTTTTGTCTTCACTTGGTGACTCTTGGAATTCCCCAAGATGACTCTTCATGGGAAATGCGTCCCATCATTCTTTTGTCTTTACCTTGAGGCTCTTTGACTTCTCTATGGGCCCTTTTTTTGTCTCATATGCAACCAAAAATATATTCATTAATATTAAATAAATATTAACTCATATTAGCCAAGATATATCTATTACAAACAACATTAAATGCAATGGGGCCTTTATCACCAATAATGCTAGACCTTTGACATCAATGACAATATTTCTAATAGCTAAATAATCTATTGATTCTAACCAATGAAAAGGCTTGAAATGACATATTGTTTTAACAATCATAATGTTTTGTATCCAAATATATTGGAGTAGTCCTCAAGTGTTATTTATAAATATTCCATTTACTTGTTAATGATTGAGCTAACTTTTATTTGGGTTACATTCCAATACTTTCAAAAAATTAACAATTTATATTACTTAATTTTTTTTGAAAAGATGTAATATAATTTTTTTCAAAAATCTATATTTGCCTATGTAGATGTGATAGTGGTAATACAAAATGAGTTTTTAAACTTTGTTTAATGTTATAAAATGTATAACAAGGTAGACATCAACAAATGACACAAATTTGATAACATAAGAGAGTATATGATAGTATAATTACCCAAACTTCATAGTAAAATTAAATTGGTTAGAAAAAATGTCTTTTTACAACATTATGGCTATGGAATACTCAACCACCATTAGTTTAAAGAGTTAATGACCCTATAATATGCCCCCACATTTATAAGACTTTGGTCACTACATTCCACATTTACAAACCATCAGGCCTCTTCTTCTTTGAAATGAAATGGTTTTAATTATGTCCACGAGACCGAATAGTCTATGGGATCATTGATTATACCAATTTATTCAACCACTTAAAGATTCATGGGACCCAAGGTATCTTTTATAAGGTTACTCCTCCTTTTTTTGATCTTGGTTAGCATCTCCCCTAACCTTTTCATTCTTTTTGCCTCAAATATATCAACCATGTAGAGTTAACTCTTAAATTTTCTATGTATTTAGCTCAAATATCCATGCACTAAGGACATTCAAGGATGGAGTGACCCTCCATTTCAATTGCCCCTATGGTGTAAACAATACAAGCTCTTTCTTCCCATTATTCCTTAGGAGTCATCCATTTGTTTGTCTCACATCAAACCTTGTAAGAGTTTGTCCTTAGTTGAGGAATGAGGATATTTTCCCCCTATTTGATTTTAGCACCTACGTATGATTTTTTGTTACATTCGTAAGTTGGGTTAAACACTAAGATACATGGTTGTATTTTTTTGCTTGTCACCTTCCTCCACATTACCACTTTAAATTTTTCATTCACATAATTTTTTATGTCTTTGTTATATTTTGAACATTAGATTATATTGATATCCCATTTATTCATCCACTTGTGGTTTTACTTCATCTGAGTGTTCTTCCTCCTATGGAGCACTTCTTCTCTTATCTGTCTATTTTATTGCTTTCATTAGGAAATAAAAATGATAGAGAATGCATATGTTAAGGTTTCTGACAATGTGGGTTCGAACCTTGGGGCTATGAATCTCATGAAAGGGTATTGTTTCTAAGACCAAAATCTTTTTTATTTCTTAGAGATCTACACCTTAGCACTTGAATTTATTTTTATTCAAAGTATTTTAATATATCACTATGCTTTGCTTTATTTTCTAGAAGGTTATGAGTTCAAGTCCATGATCTTTATACCTTACACAATGCATCAACTTCAACCATTTTTATTTTATTCTTCCTTACATTTAGGTTTTAAAGTTTATTTTTTCAAGGTTAGAGATAAAATGAGCAATTTCCTTATGCTTTGTAGAATCACAATTGACATTGACATACTCTAATTTGGATATTCGCATGCTATAAGATACACATTATGTACATATCTTAAATTTCAAAACAAATGTTTAAAATTTAGCTTGATCGAGTAAATGTTTTGAAAAGTTTCATAATTTTCAACACTAATCTCCATGTTAGTTTATTTTTTAGATAAAGCTATGTTAATATTTGGGAGTGGTATAACCATAATCTTTTGGTAAAATGCTGGCACCCAAATTTCAATGCACAAATTAAAGTTTCAACTTCAAACCAGTATGGATTAGGCTCCCAAACATTCCTTATCAGTTTTGTGATGATTTGATGTTTATTTCCATTGGGAATACCATAGGAAAATTTTGGACCACTGATAAAATGACTGATGTTAGGGGGAATTCTACATATGCCCGTATATTGGTTTATGTTGATTTTTCTAAGGATCTTCCTACTCAAATGGATTTTGAAGGAATCCCTTTTAGGTGCTAAATATGTTTCAAAAGCGATAGTGATGGTCTAAATTTAATACCTAAGACCCGTTTAGAAGTGGTGGAGCAAACCCAAAAGATGTTTTACTATGTGTTGAGGCAATCAATAAGGAGGTGGATGCTATTGTGTTATAGGAGAAGATGAATGGCAATGCTGATAATAGATCAGATTTATCAATTAAGACTCCTTTAAAAGGAAAAGGTTTTTTTGACTCATTTAAATCATAGAATCAAGCACAATCTCTAGAAATATCCATCCATATATTGCCAAATCTTGAGGAGGAAGGAGAATGAAAAATTGTAAGTAATAGAAAGAAAGGAAAAGATAAACAGGGTTTGAAACTCATGACAATGTCTCTTAAATATAACAAACAAAATCTTATGAGAGATTCTTAGTTGCTTTAGTTATTACTTTATTTTGGTGGAAGGGAAATGATTCTTGTTGAGAATCTTGGCATGAGAGGCTGTTTTCTCTTTGCTTTTTAGTTGTATTGTGGCTATTTTTTATTCAACTTTTGTTCCTTACATAGGGCCAGGTATGTGGTTCAAAAAACCTAATTTTACCCTTAATAAAAAAATATTAATAATTTTATCATAAATTTTATTTAAAATACATATACAGGGATTATATTATTTAGCATAAGAGTTGTTAATATTTTTAAATTGTTGTTATATATATTTATTTCTAAATTTAAAGAACTAGTTATTTCACATGGTAGGGACAAAAAAATTAGCTTAGGCATTGCCAATGAACCTTGAGAGTGTCATTAACTCTCTAAAACAATTGTGGAATAAGCACCATACTGAATAGAAATTATATTCTAAAATTTTTCGTTGCAAAATTTTAATATTGTTAATAGTATGAAAAATATAGTCGATGAGATGTGGGTGAGTTGGTAATGTGGTTTGGTTATTTTAAGCTCCATCTAAGCTTAAATCTCATTGGACATGTGAGGTTAGCTATGGCCGTTAGTGGTATTCTTGAAACATGTTAGCTTTCCCATTGTGTCCTAGACCAGTTCATAACTCTGGTAAAAAATGATTACCTAAAAAATAATAATATGAACAATATATAAATTCAAATAAAAGGGATATCCTTAAATCATTCATACATACATACATACATACATACATACATACATACATACATACATACATACATACATAGCATTTTTTAATAAGAATAATAATATTTATTTAGTCCATGCTAATTACCCAAAAAAAACCTCCAAAAACATGTTAGCACCTTGATATTATTTTATTTCCCTTGCAATCTTCAATCCCATGATTAAATTTTCTAATTTTATATTATTATTTATATTTTTCTTTTCCCACAAGTCTATTTGTTATTATTTTCATCCACATTACATACTAATTACTATTATGTCTGCTAGTCTTAACAACTAAGCCCACTTGTTTCATGCATAGGGAAATGGTATAATATCAAAGTGTTGATTTTTTTCAACACATGAGAAGCTAGAAAAACCATTTTCTATGCCTCAAAACAAATGAAACATGTTGTGACAAAATGAATTTTGAAAGCATGTACCATAGCATATAAAATATAGGTACGACTTTATATTTATTAAATGAATACAAGATTGGAAAAGACTAAAAGAAAATGCATCATGCAATTCTAATTTTATGTTTAGTAATTTTATTGATAAAAATATTTCATAAATTGATGCTACTTTCTGTAATTGATGCTAAACACATGTAAAAATTATGGAATGATACCCTACTTTCAATTGTCATTATCTTTAATTTGGAATACAAATCTAACAATTAATGATGATGATACTTTATTTTCTATGTCAATTTATAATATTATAATTATAAAATTAACCATTGAAACATAAACTTGACTATTTATAATGTACAATCCAAGACAACCATAGAGACTGACCACTTATATATATGGCATGGCTTAAAGTCATTGATAGGAAATTCAGTTCATTTTGTATATATTCTACAATCATTACATTATATGATCTCACAATTTCATTTTAGGATTAATTAATAAATAGCTTTTAATGAAAAAATATAATTCAAAGGCATGTACTAGTCACTATGATTTGGAATAGGGCATTTTGAGATATGAAACATCTCAAATAGAAGGAAAACTATAGAAACCAACCATTATAAATGCATACACATCTTGTACAACATTCATAATTAAATGTAACAAAAATTCATTTTTTTGGGAAGGGGGTGTGGTTAAATCCCCAATTTCATACCAAACTTCCCATATTCACACAATGTAATATATGTTTGAAATTTATTTTCATTATAAAATCTCCATGGCTATGATAACAAAATTTTGTGCACATCCTATTATCATTGCATTCCATGAAACTGTTATTTTTTTAATGAAATAATTGGTGTAATTTATATATGCTTGATCATTTACATAATTTATACATACAATTTAATTTCTAATGCAAATTAGAATACAAATTCAATAATTAACAATAACAATACTTTATTTTTTATGTCAGTTTAAAATATTACAACTATATAATCAACCTTTCAAACATATACATGACCAACTGTTTCTAAGTTAAATTATTTATTGCACCCTACTTTTCACTATAAAAAATAATAAATATTGAAATCCTTAATACAAATCATGCCTTAAGATAGGGACTAGCCAATACACAACTCTCGCTTATATAGTCGCAACTAGGTATATAAGGGTGTCACATACTTCATATCATTTGTCTTTTTTTTTAACCTATCAAGCTGGATAATACTTTATGAAGTGGGAATACTTATAATTTTTTATATATTAAAATATTCAACTTTATAAAATAAGATCCATGTGTCAAAAATTTATTGATTCATTGGTAAAGTTATTTCTCTCACAAAGATTTGGAGCATTTCTTACTGAAAGTAAAGACTCAATACCATAAGGGATGAGGTCAGGTTTGATTACTAGATGAATTTAATAGGATGGATAACCCTCAATTATTGGTGCTAAAATAAAGACTTGGTCAATTAAAAAAACATGATCCATAGTTTTGAATTTTTAAAATATTCAACTAGCATGTTGAAGTTTTTTTAATCTTTCTTTCTAAATAATGTTTTACATTATTTTATCTTTATTCTGATCTATTTATTGAATATGTAAACATGGAAATATAAATTATTTATATATATTTATTGAATGAATATGTAAAAATGTAGCATTAATCAGTTAAACTATTTATGCTAGCTTTTCATCTTTGATAAGTGGATTTCATATATAGAATTAGGCTTAAAATTGATGTAAAATAATAAATTATTCATATTTTTTAAAAAAAACTACAATGAGAAAGATAAGTGTAAAGTTTAAGAATGTATAGATTCTCATGGTGAAATTTAGGGTTTTATGGAAAGCAAAAAAAGAATCATAAAAAAATGTGATAAATAGAGGAGCTTGTCTAAACCATCGAGTTCACTATCAAGTTCTATTTTTGGGATGTCTAAACTATTAAATTTATCTTTCTTGGAAGTATTAAATAAGAAAAATATATATTGAAAACTATGTTCATATGGTTTGAGGATCCAAAAACCTCACCCAATTTTTTGAAACTTCACTCTGGTCGTTAAAAAATGTACTTTTTCACCTTACCCTATTTAAGTACCAAGATTTAAAACTTTAGAGAAAAAATATGTGCTTTGGGTCATATGTTATACCAAGGAATAGTTGAGTTGTCAAGATATTTGTCATACCCCTTAATGGTGTATAATACAAAAAAAAAAAAACAACTCTAATAATCACAATTATTCATCAGTTAGGCAAATTAATACAATGCATTGTGTTTGTAACATGAGCTTCAATGTTATAATGTATGTTCTAATGATTTCTTGATTTCTCTAAATTATTGTATAGGGTTAATATATTCCTTTTAAAAATAAATATTATATTTTTTTTTGTATTTTGATCATGGATTACTCATAGATAGATCATAGATACCTAAATGCACTAGGGTGATCATGTAGTTATAAATGACTTGAATTAAAATTCAGGTGCTTTTGGTATGTAAGTTTAAATCCAACATTGAAAATTAAAATAAAATAAAATAAGGGTCACATGGAGAAACATGAAAAAGGGCCTAGAGAAACCCTACTATAATTATACACTTGGTGCTTCTAGCATGCCAAAAATGATAAGTCCACATTTTTTGAAAAGGAACCAGAACATAGACAAATCTTTGGGAAATTAAAATGATAGGTGAATAGCACAAGGAGCATTAAAATTTAGTAATTGTGAAATAATTCTTTATTTAAACTAATAATCAAAAAGTACAACAATATATTAAAACTATATAATTTAACGATTAATATATTCTTAGACACTATTTTTAGGTGTTATATAATCTTAATATAAGATAAATGATTCTATGGCCCCCATTATTTTAAGTGGAGGAAAGTTTTAAAGACCAAGAAAATATGAAAGGATGGTAATAATTTGACTCAAACTAAGGCCAAAGCTAAGGGTGGTTGTGAGGATTTTAGAGTCAAAATAATTATAATGTACATGTATTTGGCTTATTTGACTTGATATAATAAGATAATTTTATAAATTTATTGTATAGGTTTATCTTATTCAACTTAAAATAATAAAACATTTTTAAAAGTTTATTGCAGGGGAATTTAGACTTGAGTGTCATTGAGAGAAAGGATAAACAAAATCCATTACAAAAATAGATTCCACAAATGTAATAAATACAAATCTAAGTTTCTAAGTTATTTTGGAAAAAGAGTAAAGAAGATAAAGTTAGAGCAATGGTAAAAATAAGTCACCTAAACAACACTTTGAACCACACCTTATCAATATAAGTTTCATTCCTATTTCATTTTTTTTGTTGCCATACAAAACAAAAATATATATAAAAATGTAGGTACTAAAGCCACACCATAACCTTTCTTATGTGTAATTGTGATATCTATAAAATACATGTTTGGTTTTGCAATGTAATATTTAAATCTTGTGTTTAAATATTTTGAAATATGTTGGTTTGTTGAGAGATGTATGAATGGGTATATGGATATGAAATTTTATAAAAAGGTAGTTACTAAAGCCATACCATGGCCCTCCTTATTATGTGTAATTGTGAAGTACGTAAAATACATGTTTGGTTTTGGAATGTAATGTTTAAATCTTGTGTTTAAAGGTTTTTAAAATGCTGTTTTATTTTTAGAGATGTATGAATGGGTACATGAAATTTTACATGTTATTGTAAGTGTGAAGTACTTATATGTAAAATAGTCATGGTATAGATGATGTAGTTGGTGACTAATAATTTTTTATTTCACTATTTAATGTATGATGTTTGTGTATAAATTTTTTAAGATTATATTATATAATTTTTTTAATAACATGTTTAAATAGTATAAGTTCGTAAAACAAAGAATTGTATGTGTAATTGTGAAGTATGTAAAATACATGTTTGGTTTTGGAATGCTATGTTTAAATATTGTTTTTAAAGGTTTGGAAATATGCTGGTTTTTTTTAGAGATGAATGAATGGGTATATAAGTACATGAAAATTTACATGTTATTGTAAGTGTGAATTACTTGTATGCAAAATAGTCTTGGTATAAATTATGTAGTTGGTGACTAATAATTTTTTATTTTAATATTTTGTTTCATTATTTGATGTATAATGTTTATGTAGAAAAGTTTTAAGATTATATTATATACTTGTTTTTGTAACATGTTTAAATAATGTAAGTTCGTACAACAAAGAATTGTTTTGTTATGATGAGTGTAGAGTTGCTTAAATTGTGTATGCACTGTCAATGAAATTTGAAAGTGGTAAATTATTTAAAAATATATATTATAAGATAGAACATATAATATAATTAAAATTTGAGGAATCACAAAAAAAAAACATAGGTTTGGAAATATACACAGTAGCTATGACTTATAAAGGTGTTTGAAATCAACCTACAAATGGATGTCAAAATTTATTTTTATTACAAATGTAATGGATGAGGTTTTAAATATAGCATGGCTTCCTCTTCTTTTATAATATTTGCATATTTTCTTTATTTCATTTTTGCATATCAATCAAATAAAAATGTAAGGGAGATATAGAGGTTAGATAGTAATCACACTCTTAATACCATAGTCGATGTCAAACCTTAGTAATCAATGTTTACAATATATATTATTGTCCTATCTAATGTCATGCCTTTTGATTTATGTATTGTTATGGATCATGGCCTTTTTAGTGGAATTTTTTGATGATTTTCCATTGAAAAAGAAGATTTGGAAAAATGTGTTAGGTTGATTATATCCCATGGCGGTCTATATACTTTTTACAATTAATAACTACATATATGAAAAAATAAAGGGGTTTATATCCCATGTTGTTGACAATGTGAAAAACATCTCTATTAGTTAAATTTATTAATTGTGCTTTTACCCATAGGTTGGATGCCAACATAATTTTTTATCCTCTAAAAAAAAGATAATATTTTTCAATTATCATTTGGGTTAGGCGAAGGTTGTTTATTGTTTTTTTATAAATTTTATTATTAGATTGGAATTTGTAAAAATTTAAACATATCTTTATTATTTAATACTTCTAAATGGTTTATCATTTTAGACACTCCATTTTTGACACTTTTGACACTCCACTTCAGACACTTTTGACACCCTTATTTATCCTTAATTATCCTTTAATCATCCCTAATGATCCTTAATAATCCCCAATTCACCCTAATCCTATTGATAACACACCATCATCCTATCCAAATCCCACCAATATCACCCTCTAGATTAATCAATTAATCAATCACTTTTATTTAGTGGATTAGTCCCTAATAATAAAATCCATGCACACATAATTCCAAATAATCAATAAATCAAATCATCCATCTCAAATCAAGTAACTAAATCCCAAGTCAAAACATAAATCAATCAAACCCATACCTCTCTAATCTCCCTCAGTTAATAATCCAACCCCCCTCATTTAATGAGAATGTTGACTCAATCTTAGCCTTCCAATTCTAATCAAATCTAATTATCCATTCCCCCCATCTAAAATCTATAAATTTAACCCCTCTCCTTCCTTTTTAACAAACTTGGATAACTTGATGAGATCATGCCCATTGTGAGAAAAAGTGATTGACATTATCTAATCAAGAAAACATCAACCATAGGGATATGCTACCAAAATTTTTGTGTCTAATCAATTGGGCATCCATAATCAATCAAGCAAGAACAAATACACACAACAAGGAGGTATTCATGATAAATGAAGTTATAATCTTATTTCTATCATAATCAGAGGTATTTATGATTAATTTAGGGTAGGAATTGGTTTATTTTTTTGTTTATATTACATATCTCTAGTTTTTATCTATTTACATTCATGGCATGCTCGATAGGACAACCCTATTTTACATTGAATTTCTCCTTTGTGTTGAAGTGTATTCTTAGTTGAACATCAATTAGAGTTTTATTAACTTCAAAATTGTGTGGATTTTATCATTTTGAGGCTCCAAAGTATGTCTTTTGAACATTGGCATCTATGTCCTATTTATTAACATTTTCATCTTGAGAACAATGTCTGCATTAAATGGTTTAGCATTTATGTTCATTGTGTTAGTTTTAGCCTATTTTTATACTTCAACATTTGTTTCCTAAAATTTAACATTTGTTTACCATGTTTTGGCATCTACATCCTAATTATTAGAATCTTTATTTACTCAATGTTTATAGCTATTATTTATGTTTTAGATTTATATCCTGAACTTAGGTGTTTACGTATTATGTTTCAAAATCTAAATTATGAGGTTCGATATCCATGTTTTAATCTTCTCATCTACATCTCTATTCATCAACATATATGTTCTGATCTAGGTTATGTTTTAGGGTTTATGTCTTGAGGTTTAATGTATACATCTTGAGGTTTGGTGTCTACATTCTATGGTTCAACATCTACATTCTAAAATTTAGCATCAGTGTTCTGATCTTTAACATTTTCATTATATATATTGACATACATGTTTCTAGGTTTTCTAACTTATAGGTTATCATGTATGTTGAAGACCTAAACCAATCAAAATACTAATGCTTGTCTTGCAGGTTCAGTAAGTTAAGATTTATAATCAAACTAACCTCACATTTAATCATTTGATCTTAATTTAAAAATATTTTTGTATCTTCTTTTTTGTTTTTTACTTATTTATTTATTCAAATTATGACCACATATGCTCTTTCCTCATGTTGCAAGGTGATCTTGGAAATTAAAAATAATATAGGTCATTTGTGTCTCCTAAGGATGATCGGGTATGATCTTTATTCATATTCTAAGATGATATTGGAAACCAAAAATGGTTCACAAATTTTTCTTTTATATTTTATAGGGTATAACAAATTGGATTTCATCACAAGTGCTAGACAGAGTCCATCTTTTGATAGAATCTAAATATTGAAGGATGAATTTTCATCATTAACTAAGTGGACATTTAATTTTACCTAATTATGATGAAGTGAGGTGGTTTCATCCACCAATGCTTAGGCCCCAGATAACACCCTTACATCATGGAGTTGTGCCTCATGTACCTAAAGTTATATTGAGGACCCCTAATCATTTAGTCAAATCTAGCATATAAGCCATTTAACCATGGATGAATAATTATGTAGGGAACATAACATTCCCCAAGATCACTTGTAATGTATCTTTGAGGTATTATCTATGGGCCACTATCCATTTACTATTTCACTTAACTAGTGTAAGTTATTCTTGCATGCATATCATTATATTCCCATTTGTGAATAACTCATCTAAATCCAAATTCAAACCAAAATAAATCTAAACCAATGGTATTCAAAACAAGGTTTCAAACCCAACTGAATCAAAATTCAAATAATCATAACCATTTTAATTAGAATTCATCGTACTATGTTGACAACACTATCCAAATTAAGGACAATCTCCCATCCAATAGTTATAGTCCTAATCATCATATCCCCTATGTAAAATACAAAAGGGAACCAATTTTGGCATCCTAATTCCAAAATCAAATAATACTTGACCAAATCCAATAGTTAAGCCCATAATTGGTAACTCTAGTATCCCATATCGATCTTTTGACATCAAAATATTCATCACCTTATCAATATCATGATAAATAACCGAATCAAAGATCTTATACCCATCTAGCCCTAGAGCCATACAAACCCTACTCCATAATACCCTTATTAAATAAATCCAACAACAAAAAATCTAACACTTCATGATTTAATAATTAACCTTCCCAGACCAGTCTAAATCCTAAGTCATAAAAACTACACTTTCCTTAACTTTGGTAAAACATTGATGAACAACAATCCCCAAATTGAAAAGCTTAAAATACTAGTCCTCTTGTCTTTCAACATGGTATAGATCTAGGCATAGTGCATCAACCTTTGATTTCAATTACTTACATTCAAAATTTAAACTTCTATTTTACCCATGGCTCGCACATCGACTTAGTGGTTTATTTATCATGGGATCTCAACCTACGTCTTGATATAACTATTCAAAGGCTCTGTCTACTAGTTCATCACTTAAAAAAAGCCTTACACTATCATATACCTTCCATGGCTTGTTCACGCTTCCATAGTTATCCCTCAGGTACATGGCCTATTCATTGTCTTAAAGGCATTACCTAGTTTAATGACCTTCCTTCTAGTTTGAGCCTACCACAATTGTAGTTGGTCTTTCCATGCATAGTGGGTTTGGATCTCACCTTAGCTCCATACTACTCAACCATTCCACTTATAGTATCCCAATGACATTTTGGTTCAAATACCTTATCAAAAATTCCTTCTGGCATGGTCACTTTCTTTCCCTCCAAAAGTAATCCAAGTCAAATGGTGCTTTGGTAGACCACAATTTTCAAATAAAGGTGGTTTCTAAAACTAATTTTACATCTATTTTGAGGTATTACCTTTTCTAAGCTTGGAAAGTTATATTTTTTGGTTCAAAGTCACTTTACAAATTGCTTAGTTAATATCAATGCATTGAAATTAAAGGATATTAATTTATAAAGTATATGGTTTAAACGAGGGACCAAAATTTTAGTGAGCTAGGTTTATTGGAGGTGGTAGTTTTTTTTATTGTTTTTTATAAAAAGTTTTTGGAAGAAGGGTGATATCATTTCCAAGGATTCAATTTTTTGATTATTTTTTAATAAAAATAATATATTGTGAGTTTTTAAAAGATGAAAAATTATTGTTTAAAATCTCTTCATATTTTTGCTCGATAAAGATTGAAGGGTGAGGTCTAATTTGGAAGGTGGCCAAACCCCCTCACATTCAAAATAAATGTTTTTCTCTCCTGCTCACTATGTACTCTTCTTGGATGGATTATCATCTGAAACTAATGTCCTCATTTTGTCTTATAAAACACATCTTTTTGACATTTACAATAGTTACTCTAAACACATTCTTGGTTATGCCCGACATCTTATAAGTGTGAATTATTTACAACATTTGTAGGGGGGATTCTCCATTTCATAGTTCAGGGGGGTGTACCATGTTTTTTGCATCATTTTTCATTTTATTCACATTCTCTATTTTCTTCAATAAACAACCACCACTACACTTAATTTTTGTAAAAAATGGATACAAGTTCAATTAACCCTTTCACGCCATTTAATTATCATGAATGGAAAATTAAAATGCAGATTATTCTAAGAAGTAAAAATTTGTATCACATTACAATGGGGTTAGAAACTCAACAAACTACATATATATAAAAAGTTAAGTAGTATAATTATTGTGATGAAGCCTATGGGTTGTTGTGTATTTATGTTTTCCTAATCTCCTCTTTCATATAGAACTTTCCATGTCATCTAATGAATTGTGGACCATTTTAGAACATTTATTTAGAAAGCAAGATGTGATGAGAGGTCACAAACTAGAAAATGAACTTATTAGCCTAATTCCTAACAACTTTGACACCCTTCATGATTTCTTCACCAAGATCAAGTTTTGAGATAGCAGTTGAAATTATGTGGAATAGAGAAGAAAGATGATCGACTTATTATTTATATACTCTCTAAGCTAGGTCCTGATTACTTAATCTTTGTCTCTACTTTCTATGCCACTAACACTAAATGAAAAATGCTCTCTTTAGATGATTTCATTACTGACATAACTAGGGAACAAGACAAGTTGATATAGATGGGTACATTGAAGCCCTCAAAACCTCAAGCCCTAATTGATGGGAATGGGAAAGTGAAGACTTCAAAAAAAGAGAAGAAGAAAAAGAATAAGGATAAAGAGAAGATATATATAGTGGAAGTGGGTAGGGTAGATCACTAAGCTAGGTTATATACCTTCTCACATTTTTATGACTGCATTTTTAACTAATTTATATGGAGTTAGAAAACTTTGCAATGATTGATTTAGCCATCTCAACTAATGATACCTAAAAAAACTAAATAAAAATGACATGGTCAAGGTTTACCTTGAGTCCATTTCTCTAAGGGTCTTTTTGAGGGTTTCACCCTTGGGAAACATCCCAAAGAGAAGGTTGACAAAGGCAAAGCTTGGAGGGATTCACATGCATTATAGTTATTACACAGTGATGTATTTAGGACATTTTCTAGCCTATCTTTCATAAGGAATATGTCCTTACCTTCATTGATGATTTTCAAGATACACATGGGTTCACTTTCATAGGTAGAAATATAAAGTTTTCAACAAGTTTTGAGACTTCAAATTTATTACAGCAGAATAATCACATAAATTCATAAAAGTTTTTAAAATAGACAATGGCGGTAAGTACGTTAATAATAGGTTTGAGTAGTTTTGAATTGAAAAGGGGATTGATTTACAGTGAACAATTTATTATAGTCCTCAACAACAATGCAAGAATAGGTCCTTTAAAGAGATGGAAAACAATATGATTCATTCTAAATCATTGGCACCTCAGTATTGGGTCAAAGCCACTAATTATGCCTGCTACATTCAAAATAGGGTTCCTCGTAAAGCTTTAAAATGTATAACTCCCTTTGAATCTTGGCACAATAGGAAACCTAGAGTTGAACACTTTAGTGTTTTAATATATCTATCTATGGCTCACATACCAAAGAAGAAACACAAGGATATGGAATCTCAAAGTAATCCTTGCATCTTCTTAGGATATATATATCATGTCAAGGGGTAATAGTTTCTTCATCTGAACACACATGAGCTGTTTATAAAGAGAAGTGTTCATTTTTGGGAGATTCCCATAGACTCAACACTTGACACTTATCCAATTTAATAAGATTAACTTGGATTTGATTTAGATGATTTAGATCGACTTGAGAACATTCTAAAGGTTGAATACACTTTTTCTAGTTTTGATAGTGAGATTAGTGATAGGGATTCATGTCCATCCACATCTGGCCACATTTTGGAGGATGATGATTCTCTACCTAACTCGTACACTTTTGGTCCACTTTGGGCTAGATAGAAACTATAAAGTGTAGGTACATGGGTTGGGGATCCTTAATATGATAGGTGGACATGGTTAGAGTTTTAGGGTGAGCCACATGTAATCTATGCCTCTACCTTAGATGTGAAGACTTTTTGAGAGACATCAAGTATTTTTGAGTGGGATTATGCCATGCATGAGGAGTATAACTCCTTAATTAGGAATCACACTTAGGATTTGATACTTCTTCATGAGGAAAGAAATATGGTTTGATGTAGATGGATATATCAAGGTAAGTATGCAGTAAATGAGTATGTTAACAAGTTTAAAGCAAGATTGGTTACAAAGGGTTTATCACAGATGTCTGACATCAATTATATAGAGACCTTTGTACCTATCATCAAAATGAACTCCATCAGACTCACACTTATTATTGCCATAAACAATCATTGGGATGTTCATCAAATGGACATAAAGAACACCTTTCTTCATGGTGATCTTGAGGGGGAGATTTACATGGAGTAGCCATTAGGATTTTACAATAGGATTACCTAGATTCCATTCATATCTAAATGTGTATCTCTTGTAATAAGATGATTCAATTTTGATTCAAGCTCTTTAAGTTAATGTTTTGATCACGGGTAGCTCTTCTTCATCTATTGCAGTTATGAAAAGGCAAATTTAGGATAGATTTTCCATGAAATAATTAGGATTGTTACATACTTACTTGGGATTTAAATTTCTCAATTTGACTTAGGGATCACTCTTGCATAGCCTAAGTATACTCTTAATCTACTTGCTTGGTTTCACATGGTTGATTGTAAGCTAACTCCAACTCACTTTCTATTTGGAGTCAAGCTTGAGGTAGATTGTACTTCATCTTTAGTCGATGCTACCTTGTATTGATAACTTGTGGTAAAACTTATCTACTTGACACATATCAGACCTGACATATCCTATACAATGAGCCTAGTCTCCATATTCATGCAAGAACCCTATGAGCTACACTATAAATAAAATAAGAGGATCTTGTACTACATTCAAGGCACACATAGATTTGAGATTCACTACAAATCTGAAAATGACATCAACTTGATTAGTTATACTGACTCATACTAGGCTAGTGATATTCAAAATTACAAGTCCACTTCAGGTTATAGTTTCTCTATTAGTTTAGGTCTAATTAGTTGGTCAAGACAAAACCAAAATGTTATTGTTTTGTCATATATTGAGGTAGATTAAAAGGGGGGTTATTTTATGCTACCACTAAGGCTATCTGGACTCAAGGGATTCTTATATATTTTGGTATCCAGTTTAGATGACCTACCATCATCTATTATGATAACCATAATACTATTCATATTTACAAGAGTTTGGTCCAACATCAATAGACCAAACACATAGAGATTCACATGCACATCATTAAAGAGCTCATTCATGGGGACATCATTGATCTGAGATATTTCTAGGTGACAAAGCATATAATAAATATTTCACCAAACCTTTCACGAGAGCAAGTATCTTCACTTACGAGCTCTTCTTGAGGTTCAAAATATTGCAACATCATCTTTTAGGGGGTCTTTTATCCTCTTATTTTTATGTTTCTCTTTGAGGGTGGGGAGTTTTTTTCCTTTAGGTTTTCTCCTTTTCTCTAATTTTTAAGAGATTACTTTGTACATGGGTGTGTCATCAGGGCTAGTTACTAGGACAAATTGTTTTACACTGCTCACCTAAGCTATGAATATAAGGGGTGTTAGATTTAGGACTATTTATTTTTTCCATTTTTATTTATTATGGGATTTTAACCTCACTTAGATTTTTCTTACTTCTATGGAGAAGCTTGATTAGGTGTACAATTTGACCAAATGACTAGGAAGTAACTCCCTTGACTAGCTATTCCAAGTATGGGAGTTACTCTATTCTTGGCTTTGTTGACCACATTTTGTAGAAGAGATACTATTCTATTTGGAGGGTTAGTTGACCACATTTTGTGTTGGAGTTAGTCAACACTCTCTTATTTGCACTTCTCATATTTTTTTATCTTTGTTAATACAAGTTTGGTTTTGGCTCCAATCTCTTTGTGCAATATTTTCACATTGTGTATATCTTTTTATTTTAGTTACTTCATGTTGTGCACCTCCTTGGATCGTGTGTTCACTATACTCATGCATTCGACTAAAATAGACTATGGACTCAACCCCGATACTTACTAGACCCTTTATTACCAATTCAGTAACTTTTTAATTCAATTTTTAATGTTCTATTGGACTCATCTTATAAGCCTCTTAATTAGGTAGAGCTTATCTTGGGATCAAATCAATATGATGCTGAATTTCTCTCTTTGGTGATAAACTATTTGGTAACTCATTCGGTATAACATATGCATATTATTTCAACACTTGTATTGTTTTTGTTGGTATTTTCACCACTTTTATGTCTTATCTCTTTGCTATTAATGCATAGCAACATGTCATATTTATTTATTTTATAACCTCTTTCATGGACAACATGTTTTCTGTTTGCCCTTCTTATTTAAGAGGTAGAATAACTACCTTTTTACCACATTTAGAAAAAAAGTATATGTATTATTTTATACATCATGTATTAAATTTATATCATATTTCCATTTCCTTCCCAACAACACATGACATTCATCTATTAGAATACAAACACACCATAATTCATCTCTTTATTTTTTCCTTATAAAAAACTTGGTCAAACATTTTTTTATCTACTGTAAATTCATTTCCTTTCTTATATCATGAAATATGATAAGGATAAGGGTATTTTTCACATTTTTATCCTAGTTACTCTACCATTTATTTAGAAACCATATTTTCAAAACTATCACCATCAATAATTACTTTGTATATCTTACCACTAGATGTGCACCTTGTTCGGAAAATAATTGTATGCAATCAAGAATCACCACTAAATTTTTCACTTGTTCTCTCCTTGGAGTTGTTATTTTTCTCCTCATCATTATATTTTATCTTATTTTTACTTCTACAACTTTTGTATTTTATTTTTATGTTTCAATGTTTGCCAAATTTACTCTTGGGTAATTCTCTTGCCTCCTTTCTTGTTCATGACAGTGCAAAAACTCAAACATTCAGTGTCCTTTTCCATACCAGTAAAAAAAATAAGGTCTTAATAAGGTCTTCATGGACCATTCCATCCTATACTACCACAATAGACTCTACCTCAATCCTCTTACTCTTTGTTGATATTGAAACCCTTCTCTATTATCATCTTGTCTTGTCTTTTTGTACGTCCTCTATTGGAATTAAACCCACAACACCCCCTTACTGATTGTGATTATCCTATTTTTGGCCTAATTGATCTTATAAAACCTTATCTATTTTGATTTTATTCTACCTTTAAAGTAAATTGATAAGCCTCATCCATGCAATGTATTCTATGCATGCTTAATTAATCTTGAATAGAAAACTTCAAACCATTTACATACCTTGCAGCCATATGTTCTTCTATTTCATCATGCCCTACTCATATAGAAAGCTTGTATAAATAATTTTTATATTCTTGTATACTATGATCATTTTTTTCAAGTGAATTCTAGAATATTTTGTATAGGGTTTGTGCATAATCTACAAGAAGAATTTTTTCCCTCGACTTTTTGTCCATCTTACTCCAAGTGTTGATATTTTCTTTACCCTTTCTTTGTCTCTTTTTATGTAGGTGATCACACCAAATCATTTCATGACCCTTAAATTTCATGCATGTAAACTTTAATTTCTTGTCTTCTCTAAGACTTTTCCATGCTATTTAACTAGTCTATAAATTCCTCTAGTTTTAAACTACCTCCATACTTTGAAACTTCAACCTTGATTCCTTTATTTATTCTCACTAAAGTTCGAACCATCCTCTCTTTTATTGATGGTGGTGGTTCTTGTTTTTCCTCATTTTTATGAAATTTTTATTCACGATCTATTTTTTCCTATGTTTCCTCTCATGCTTACCTCTATCTTTAATTTATGATATTTATGATAATTGTAGTTAATTGTTTCACTTGTCTTTGCAGTTATTGCATATTCCTATTCATATGTGCAATTTATCCTTGTCCTCTTGGCATATTTACATTTGTTATTTAGTTATAAAATAATCTCTAAAAATATTATTTCAAAACTAAATACAAATTTATAAAGATATTACCTCCAAGAGTTGAAATTGCTTTAATACCAGAGGATGAATCCATAGACTAGTAAATTAAAAAAAATGTCAATGGACAAAATACTTAGAATTTAGTGATACTATAATCCTCATTGATTCACATTGAATGAATAAAACATTACTTAAAATTATTAAAATGACATGCAAAGTTAAAAAATCTAAAAAATAATAAATTACCTAGATTTAATTGCCTCTACTATAAATAAAAACTTTATTTTCATAATCAATTTTGCATGCAAGTTCGAAAGGGCCTAAATATTCAAACATATTATGTAAATACTAAATTCATGATGTTAGACAAGTTTCAACCCAACTTCACGTCCAATTACAAGGTTATTTGATTTTCACTATTTTAGTGTGACTAAAAATATTAGAATACAATTTTAGGCCCCTAGATGATCTCATACGGCTATCCAAACATATTGGAATTGGACCTAAATGGTAAAGCCAATTATGGATGCATTTTTTCTTTTATCTTCATTTTATCTTTAAGGAGAGCTCAATTAAGTTAATGAGTCAAAAGTTATGACCTCTGTAAGATATGTTTCTAGATTAAGAGGTACAAGAAAATGAATAAAATAATTATGGTGATGGTGATGTTGATAAGGATAGTGTAGAATGGGATGGGAAAGAAAAGAGGTAACATTAGTCATTATTTTAGTATTTATTGCCACATTCATAGAATTTGGACTAAGATATGCTCATTTGTATTTGTGGGTAGTTAGGGAAGACAATTGACTAAGTATTTTTAGTCTATCAACTTCATATGTTTAACAACCTAATGGTAATAATAAAATACATTATTACTTTTTTAATGAGCTTTTAATAGGGTGACTAATGGTTACATATAGATTTAAATTTGTGACATTTTGGGTGTTTCTCATTTATTTGAGTAGTAATAAAAATTAGGTGACCAATTTTTAGAAGAGCTTCTAGTAAGGCAAGCAATAACCACATCTAGATCCAAGTTTATGACATTTTGAGTGCCTCTCAATTGTTTTAAGTAGTAATCAAATTTATGACTATCTTGATAGCGCATTAATTTTTTTAAGAATGAAATAGAATATATGTTTAACACTTTTTGGAGTTCATTTATATTAATTTGTGAAAAATCAATAGATATTTTTATTCCTCACCTCAATGGAAACTTAGTCTCATGCATTATTTTAAGCCAACCTTTTAAATCACAACCCACATGGAAAGTGATTAATCGAGGTCATTGAAGAAGATGGGGTCTTTAAGGCAAATGGATTACAATATTACGCTACATTATGTAGTGGTTTTCCCTTATCCATCATAGGGTCATATGAATCCATTAATGGATTTTTCCAAGAGGCTCATTTTCAAAATCTTGGAGGGAATTTAGTCATCAAAAGGTAATTAGCAATCATATATTAGAAGTGTAGGATGGGGCCTTACGTTTCATGATAGTAGGATTGAAACCATTTCAGACAGTCTTCATGTTAATTTTGATGAGTGAAAATAAACAAACATGGTTTTCCATCTATTATGCAAGGTTGGAGGTCTTACTTTTGAATGTCTAATAGAGAGTTTCAACACTCAAACTATAACCATGTCTTGCATTGTCTATGATTCTATCCTTGATTGAGTTCCAAAGATAACAAACAAGTCTAATATTCTTATGGCATTCTTATGGACATAAATCCTACGCAGTTTAATTTATCTAATACCATTATCAGAAAGGAATCAATATGTTTTTTAAATCTAAGTTCTTATAGCTACTTCTCCTATAGAATACAATATTTCAATTTTATGATCTCACAAGTTTTTTTCTCCAAAACTTCTAGGTAAGTGTAGTATTTTAGTGGATGCTTGTGAATTTTTTGACCAAACATGAAATATATTAATTACCACTAGAAAAATATAAATGCATATGTCCAACCTACTCAAAATACTATTAAAATACCAGTTGCTTTGTTATGTAACCTTCATGTATTATTATTTTTTGTAATATATGATATCATGAAATATTCCAATAGTAAAATACTACTAAACTTGGAATAGGCTATGAAAGTCTAAATATGTATGCAATCCATGGAAATATACAAAATGCAAACAAACTCTTTAACAAAATTCCATGTACGATGGATGTTGTGTGGTGTATATTTATAGAAATGAAGGTATAATTAATATATGTAAAACTTGGGGCATTTACACACCCAAAGGTGAAGAATGAATTGTGTAAATCTAATAAAATAATGTAAAAAAAGTTTTTTTAAATAAATAATTATATTATAATGAAACTAAATAATTTATATTGAGAGGGTTTAATTTTTGTTAACTATAGAATAGTTTTTAATATAAGTTATCAACACGAACACATTAGATATTTTCGCAAAAGTTACTTAATTAAATACATTAAAAGTGGTATTCACTTATTTATAATAATTATATACTTAACATGAATATTTACATAATAAAAAAATATGCACTTCATAACAAAATGATTCTTTACCTCTTAAAATTATTTTGTTTAAAAATATAACATAACCTCCTCCTTACTGAAACTGTCCCTAAAAATTAAAGAGAAAACCTCTTATGTGTCATCTTCTTCTATAAATATTAGTTCTTATGTTATTAATTTAAATAATAATTTATATAATAAATGTTTAATCAATACCTTTTAGACTTCTAATAAAGAGTTCACATTTTCAACTTTTATATAATTGATTCAAAAAATCATCCTTAAACATTTAATTTTCAATTTTTATATATTTTTTACTCAAAATTTTATTATGTGAAAAATACATATAATTCTCTCTTCCAATTTTTTTTAAAGATGTTGTAAATTTAACTTTCTTGTATATAAACCATTCAAACTTGTTCCTATAAAATATATGTATCTTTTGATTTTTATTTAAGTTTAGCCTTTATAAAAAGCTTTTAAAATAAAGTTCACATATAAACTTGAAATGAATATAGATAATATGGATGTCTTTCTTATATTCTTTATCCACATGGCTATTAAGAAATAAAAATGTTAAATAAATTACATAGATTGAATATTTCATTTAAAATAGAGTGAAAATCTAACCCTTAAATTACAATGATTGGTTCAGATTGAAAAGCTAATTATGTCAAAGAACCAGAGAATGAGTCCAACAATAAAACTGACCGTGACCAAAACAAGATGCAAACAGCTTCACCACAAGGCAACCAAAAAAACTGTAGGCCCAAGCAACCAAGTCTTCAAGATAGTTCCTTTTAGAGCAACCCACCTCCACACACAACACAACCGACTGCCTCTAGAAAATAGTCAGGAAGATGTCCTTAGCGATGGCCACTTGCGTTTCCATCTTCTGAAAGTGAATGACATTGATAATACTTGGCAGTGACCTCCTCAACAAAAACATCAAAATTCTTATTAGAAGATCCTCCTTTCATCATTGATTGCTTAGCTAATGCCTTCCATCGCAATGCATTCTCCCTTAGCTCAAAACCTCTTTCACTTTCCATAACCATTCCGAACGATTTCTCCACCTCCTCCCTTCCAATCAGCCCACCTTCCGTCTTCTTCAATCTTATTCCAGTCTTCCACACGTCTTCAATGTATTTAGAATTAGTCCCCTGATCACTCCATTGAGGAAAAACCAGGACAGGTACACCAGAGCCGAGGCTCTCTAGTGTGGAATTCCATCCACCATGCGTCAAAAACACTCCCACCGATGGATGACAAAGAACTTCCATCTGTGGACACCATGGCACAACTAATCCTCGATCCATAGTTTCCTCAAGGAATCCATCAGGAAACTCATTAGGACTGCTTTTTTCTTCTTTGCAATCAGAAGGACGCATCACCCACAAGAATGAATACCCGCTGTTCTTCAGCCCAAAGGCTATTTCGAAGATCTGCTCTTTAGAAAGGACGGCTGCGCTGCCGAAGGAAACATATACGACAGTTGAGTCCTCCTTTGTATTAAGCCAGTCCAAGCAATTTGTGGTTTTCCACAGATGTGCGCCTACATCTGTGTCTTGTGGATTGTTTCCCTCCAAGAAAGCCGAAGGCAGCAACGGACCTACTGTTCGGATTGGAAAGAGCGACTCCATAGATTCTATTTCTGTCATTTCTAGTTCATGGAAGGAGTTTCCTAGTATCCATGTAACCTCAGAAATGGGAATAAATTGGTCCAACACCATGCGTAAGATAATTTTGTAGGAATTGGAAGGATGCAGAAACGACGGTAAGTCCTGTGGACTTAGCGGTGGCAGTCCCTGTAGAGTCAGGCTAGTTGTTGCCTCTGTTTCATCCGCTACTTTCACTGAACCAGAAAGTTCAAAAGATTAAGTCAGAAACCATGGGAACAATCAGAAAAAAGAAAAAAATTGTACAGTAAAGATTACCATGGTGATCATGGAAGTTTTGGGGAAAAAATTGTTAGAGCATAAACGAAAATAGGGCTGTCTGTTGACTAACAGTTAGCGGGTACTAATATAGAGATGATAATAGACTGTTGTTATTCTCAATTGAAGTCAATTGTAAAGACATGTTGAATTGAAGTAAACTTACAGAGTCCTCTATGATAATGGTAATAGATGGAGTAAACTGCGCAGGATTGGGTCCAGAAAAATGCTAGAGGAATACTAAACTTGCTTGCAATTTGAGGAACCCAATCGAGGAAGGAATCGTAGACAATGCAAGACACAATTTCGCCTCGTGCGTTGAGCTTCTCAATGAGACGTTCAAACGCTTGACCTCCAACCCTACGTAATAAATCTAATACCATATCAAAGTCTTTCGATCGGTCGAAATTTACAGGAAGGCCGTCTGAAATGGTTTCAATCCTGATGTCATGAAAACGACAGGCCCCATTCTGTGCCTGTATCATGCGCTCCATAATTGTCTCTGTGGTGACGAAGGTCACATGGAGGTTTTTAGCGAGGAGCCTCTTGGAAAACTCGATTAATGGATTTATATGACCCTGCGCTGGATAAGGGAACACTACCACATGAGGCCGCTTAATGCTGTGCCGTGTCGGCTCTAACGACCCCATTATTCTCAGTTCAGAAACTTCAGCTTCTTCAACGATCTCTCTTATCATTCACTCGTTTGAACTATGGCTGTGATTCGAGAGCCTGCCTATAAATAATCACAGATCTGGAATCTTTAACTAATGCTCCCAAACCGTCAAGAACACTCAAGGTAACACCCCAAACATCACCTTCGAAGGTTCTGGATGTGGGGTTATAGGCTCTAGTTTTGGGTTCCAGTACAACTATCGCTTTAATGGTGGAGGCCTACAACCATTTTGACCTGGGCCAAAAACCCCCCCCCAACCCTCATATTATGAGAGAATGGCAGATGATGGTAAAGAGAATCACGGAACCGTTCGGCCGAGTTGTCGAATGAATTAAATTCGAGTGCACTCTTTTTTGTCTTAGGCTAAGATGATGACAAAGGAGCTCATCAAAGCGCTTACGTAAACGCATCATGTGGTTGATAGTTGAGGATGTGTATGGATAACATAAGGTTTCTCTCGTCTCTTGATTTTTTTCCAAGACACTAAATTTTCATTACTAGTGGCATGGAAGGTATTAGCATGTGTATCAAACACAAGTGTATAATTATAATTTTTGATAGAAAATGATAAGGGAAAATGGCCTTTATTTTGTAGTATAAAGGGATCTAGGTAGGAGATCAAACGAAGAAAAACAAAAAGTTTCAAGTAAATAGGTAGAGACAGGTATAAAGTTAAAATGCTAAGCAATTATAAAGCTATTAAGTTAATTGCAAGAGAGAATACCAAAGAGTTGAAGTCTAGAGGCTACATATCCTAGAGCAGTCCAGATAGAGTAGTCCAAGAATGCAAGAAGGAAGCATCACCATGGAACCACTCCTAGGAAGCAAGAAAAAGCCATCACCATAAGCCTTGGACACCAAATACCATAGTGTCCTTCAAGCACTAAACCAAGAACACAACTTACAAAACTTCAATGATGGAAGAATGCAAGACAGAAACCATGGATTCTCCAAGCCTCTCAAACATAAATGATCCAAGATGCCAAGACCAGAGGAAGAGCTGAGACTACAATAAACACTCCAAAAGCTAGATGACCAATACCCTCGATGACAACTTGAACAGATGGAAAGTTGTTAGTGAGTTAAGTCTTTTCTAATTAATTCTTTGCATTTTTTCTAGGGAGAGGGGCCTTCATAGAGCAAATGTTATTTAGAAGGAAGGTGAAGGGATCAAAAGTTAGCCACGAAATCTGATGGAGAGTTAGTCTCACGATAGTTGTGGAAGAAAGAAATGTCCTAAAAAAAGAATGACATATAGAGGATATATTAAATGATTGAATTGCACTATCACTGATTATATCTTCTTGATTTAACAACATTGATAATCAAGAGGGAGTCACCTTCCACATAATTTTTTAAAAGTTGAACCAATAATGGTTTTCAAGCCTCTGAGAAGTGCTAGAGTTTTGGTCAAATGGCTTGAAGACCATGGAACGTTGAAAGAAAAATAGGATAACACTTGCCCAAGATTATCTTTGAAATTGTATCCACCTTCAAAAAGGCCTAGGTAACATTTGAATGTCCCATCAACATTTATCTTGACATAATGGTCACTCAGAGGCTTCCAAGGGGCCAATATCCTTGATTTGTGAAGGGAGGTTGAAGTATTACAAACACACAAACACACACACACAAAGAGAATAATGATACATTCTAAGGATTTTATTTCTAGGAGTTAGCACTTTAACCTTAAAAACCTCTTGAAGGAGTGCCTCGATTAAAGATAGAAGAATTTTTTGGAGAGGGACATTTTCATGAAAACCCTATTATTTCTTTCTTTCCACAAGCTCTATAAAGAACTCTTTTTTATTATAGTTAAAATAATAGTCATTTGATTTTTATTAGAAAATGTTGTCATATCGTATTTGAACATATACATAGCATGCTAAAATGACAATCAATCAATTTTAACTATTATCTATTATCATTTATGACTCATTAGGATTTGACCCCATGATCCCTACTCATGTTTGAACATGCGTAGAACACTAAAATAACAAAAGAATTGAGTTAAACTACCATCTACTACCATTCACAACTCACTAGGATTCAACCCCATGATATATCTTATAGCATGCCCATGTTTCACCATTCCACTATGCACATATGATTATATACTTGTAAATACAATGTTTTAATTTTACATATAATTCCATAAAAAATGTGAACAATGCACATTATTTGAATATTAAATGTATCTAACGTCCAAGCCTAAATAGAATTATTTAGATTAGATTAAACCCACTTTTAATAGCTAGTGTGGGTACTAGCTCTGGGTATAACGAGAGGTTTCAGTCTCCCCCTAGCTATTTAAAGATAAAATAGAAATAGCTTACTAGAAAAACAAAGGCATAACCCACAAGATACATAAAAAGTGGAAGAACCAAAAAAGACCACAAGGATCCCAAGAGGAATCGAACACGAACAAATCAACAATCCTGTAAGAATTGGTGTAGGAGCTAACTGGATAGGAATAACATAGTCCCAAGACTCAGAATCATCTGGTTTTGATTAGATAGGGAACCAGAAGGCAACTACTTCATTTGACCGGTGTGTCAACCAATTAGTTTTTACTAGATCAAAAATCAACTTGGATTGAAAAATCCAGAGGCCCAGGTCTTAAAAGTAATAGCAACCAATTTTGACTAGATTGAGAACTAGTCTAAATATAGGAGGAGATCCAAGTCTCCAAAAAACCTTCAAGGTCCCCAAAACTGAAACTATGACTAAAAGTAAAGGAGGAAACACCTATCGATTTTAGATGGGCTGATAACAATTTTGGACTTAAAGGAGCATGGAGCCCAAATCTCTGAAATAACAAGCCCAAATAAAAATGTTAATTTTGATTGTAATTTATTTTTTTGATTTTCAACATACATGTTTGATAAGTACAATTAAAAACATTTCTGAAGAACTTAAAAGAAAATGTTCATTCTTAGTTAAATATCTTAACATATCAATTGTGTACCACTTTTGCATATTTATGATTGTAACAATCAATATATTAAATCAATTACATAGCAAGAATTGGTAAGTCCTTACATTAAGGAAATAAAAAGTTGGGAAGGCCACTTCAAACACGTGTTAGGTTAATAAGTGTTTATATTCTAATCGATTGTACATATATATATGTATCAAATTTATATTTACAATATATTTTTATATATATATATAAAATATGTCTATTTCAAATTAAACATTTCGAATATATATATATATATATATATATATATATATATATATATATAAAATTAAATACACAATCTAAATATACAATTACACATAGAAAGATGAAAAAGTCGACTCTTATTTTATTTAGATGATATCAGTTTGAAAATTAAAATATACAATATTTAAATATTTTATAAACTTCTCATTATAATCTGAACTTCTGTATACATGATTTGAAATCATATAACGTCTCTAAATAAATACGAGTCTTTAAATGTAAAAATACTATGACCATATAGACAACCAATCTTGACCGACATGGATGCTCCTAACAAGAGATTTGTAATCCATAATATATCTCCTCTCTTATTAAATGACTAACTATAATCCTTAGTCTCTTGCCCTAAATTCATGTGCTTCAGCTTTTGTGTCTTCAGAATGGGTTATCATGCAAGAAGAGGAAATGATTGGTTTTGCGGTTTACGTATGTAAATTAACTGATGTTTCTCTATTTTTTTAAAGATCCCTCAATTTGATGAATGGATTATTAAGTAATAAACTAACATAATATGATATGCATGCATTAAATGTGTTAGATGTTCAAGAATATGTTTAATTATTTATAGATGTTTAAATTTAAACTTTTGAAATAAATTGTATATGATCAAATTCAAATAATTAGAAATAGATAATAAGAAAAAAAGGACGTGTTTAGTTGATTTAAAAAATGATAAAAAAATGAAACGATCATAAACATAGTCTTAAAAAATATTAGGATTATATTATTCATCTATACACAAATAAATGAAAGAAAAACATATAAAAATAAAATAAAATAAATGTTAAAAAAACTAATTTTAGTGTCTACACCATAAAAATATATAAATAATATAATTTTTTTTTAAAAATAATTACATCACAAACACTATTAGATTTCTCATGATTTAACTCAGATTTAATACTTGCTTTTAAGAGTATAATAAAATCAATATTAATATTTCATACACATTATTTATCATAAAAATGATAAAAATATTGTAAATGTATTTTATGTATGTATTAAATATATATATAAAATAAACTTAAATACATCCTAAATATTTCATAAATTAAAATAGGGATAGGTTCAGGGAATGTAGTATTGTATTATCCCTGTGTAAACACCACACACTATTCACCATCACATCTTTGTCCCATAAACATAGATTATCATTTTCACTTAACCTAAACACTTGTAAATGGAACCTTCTCTAAAGGATGATCTAGAAGGAAAATAAGTGGTAGAAGAAAGAAATGATGAGTGTTGAGCATAATTTTTGAGTCATGGAGACAATGTTCTCATTGGAGAGATACAATGGTAGTAGATCAATAGCCATTAAAGAATTCTCTTCAATTTTAAGAGATTTATAAATGTAAATTGGAAAGTGGGACTATCATGATGAAGGGCATTTGATAGAATGTTAAACACATGAAAAAGAGGCCATCCTAAGAATTATTCATAGGAAGAAGGGGTAGGGTTTAGTTTCTATTTAAAAAATATTTTTAGAGATAATTTTATGGTTAATCAGGTAGAAAGTACAAGATTTTTAAAGTATATTTGTATTAAAAATATTATAGTTTAGGGTTTATTTTTATAAAATTTTAAAGGGTTTTGCATTAAAAATTAAAGGGTCTAAAGTTTATATTTTTGGGATTTAATTGTAAAAAAAATATTTTTTAATTTTTTTTGAGTAAATATTTAAAAATGCAAAGTTAAATTTGTGTTATTTTAATGTATTTATTTACAGGTATATTTATATTTTTGTAGGAGTTGGGTAATTTACAAAATTCATATTTAAAAAAAAAAAGAAAATTAAGGGGATTTAGGGGTTAGGGTTTGTATTATTTAAAATATGTAAGATAAACAAGATTAAATTTTTACGAGGTATTGGCAAGAATTATTCATGTATGGATGATTATTTTTGAATATAATTAAAATAATAATTTATTTTGATTTTCATTTTATATCATGTTGTGGTTGAGCATTTGTAGCATACTAAATTGATAGATATTTTATTTTAACTATCATATTTTGATTTTCATTCATTGTCATATTATGTTTTAACATGTATAGCATGCTAAAATGAATTGTAAGGGTAAGTGAAGAAATTTTGGGAACCGAAAATAAGACCATTTTTTGCACAAATGTGACTTAGAAAAAACACATATAGGCATTTAAAAATCACGTATAGGTTTGTTTTAATTAGGTTTAGTAACAAAAAAATTTAAAACGCGTACGCATTAAAAATATTGATTTAAAATTTTAAAGGCTTCCAAGTAATGCAAGTTGAAGAAGTGAAATAAAAGTTGTGTATTTACCAATATAATAAATTAGGACCACTTTACATCTTCTAGAATTGGTCTTACAAATCCATGAGTTATGGTTTAGAAGATAGTTTTTCAAAATCCAGTCTAGTTAGTAATTTGATATTTTATCACATTCAAGGATAAGGAAGTAACAACAAAGGTTATTATGTCCAAGAAGGAGAAGCTAGTAATTCTCAGAATCATGATTTTGTGTAGAGAATAAAAGGATATCCTAGTATAGGTAGTGGATCCTATGGATGAGGTCTATAAAGAGAATTCATGGGTTCAAACTTTAGATGTGATGAAACAAGGCATAAAGTGTTTGAGTTCCCACATGTGCACATTGATGGGAGTAGGAGGAATGATATGTATGCACATATTATGCAAGCAAATGAGGAGAGTATTACACTAATTCATAATGTATAATAAAAAATTGAGAGAATCTCTATTGATGAAGAGGGTGCTATTGAAACAAAAAAGGAAAATATTCCTATACAAAAGAAGAATTTATTTAAAATCATTTTCAAGTCTAGAGGTAGGTTCTAAAAAGTAATTGTTGATATTCATAACACACATTATCTTATTTTTTAGGATATGGTAGACAAGATTGGTTTGAAGATGATTGTACATTTATATCCCTATAAGGTATATTGGACGTATAGGTTTATTTTCATCAGGTTTGGTAACCACAAAATCTAAAATGTGTACACATTAAAACTCTTGATTTAAATTTTCAAAGGCTTACAAGTAATGCAAGTTGATAAGTGAAAGGAAATTTGTGTATTTACCAATATAATAAACTAGGGCCACTTTACTTTTTCTAGAATTGGTCTTACAGATCCATGAGTTATGGTTTAGAAGATAGTTTTGAAAATCCAATCTAGTCAATAATTTGATATTTTCTCTCATGCAAGGACAAGGAAGTAAAAAAAAGATTATGATTCCCAAGAAGGAGAAGCTAGTAATTCTCAGTCTCATGATTTTATGTAGAGGAGAAAATGATATCCTAGTATAGGTAGTGGATCCTATGGATGAGGTATATAAAGAGAATTGATGGGTTCAAACTTTAGATTTGATGAAACAAGGCATAAAGTGTTTGAGTTCCCAAATGTACACAATGATGGGAGTAGGAGGAATGATATGTATGCACATATTATGCAATCAAATGAGAAGATTATTTCACCAATTCATAATGTAGAAGAAAAAATTGAGATAATCTCTGTTGATGAATAGGGTGCTGTTGAAACCAAGAAAAGGAAAATATTTTTGTACAAAAGAAGAATCTATTTAGAATCATTTTCAAGTTTAGAGGTAGGTTCTACATAGTAATTATTGACATTCATAACACACATTATCTTATTTTGTAAGATATGGTAGACAATATTGGTCTGAAGATGATTGTACATTTATATCCCTATAAGGTATATTGGTTGCTACATGAACATTCTTTTCTATCGATGAGAAATGTTTGGTGAGTTTATAGATTGACACATTTAAGGATGAAGTCATGTGTGACATAATTCCCAAACATGTATGCCATGTGTTACTTGGAAGAAATTTCTATTTTGAAAATAAGGCACAACATGGTGGCTGTGCAAAGGAATACACTTTGGTGAAAGATAGAAGAAAGTATAATTTAAGTCCATTATTTAGGATAAAAATGATAAATGGAGAAAGTTATTATAATTATGATGGTTTTCAGAAAGTAATTCCTGAAAGATGTGAAGAAGGAGAGAGCATGTTATGATTTGATCCTTATGCCCATGCAACTTATGAGCACAAAAGGAGAAGAAGCAATTTTACATGAAGTGAAGGAGATGTTGAGTGGCTTTAAAAAGATCATTTTCAATGATCTACCATATGGGTTGCATCCACATGAACTATCAGTCATCAGATGGAATTGATTCTAGCATCTAGTTTTTCAAATAAATCAACATATAAAATGACACCTAAGGAGAATGTAGAGATGAAAAACAAAGTGGAAGAAATTTTAGATAAAGGGTTGATAAGAGAAATCTTGGGTATGTGTGTAGTTCTAGCCATGTTGACATTAAATAAAGGTGGATAATGGAGTATGTGCTCTAATTTAAGAGACATCAATAATATAACTATCAAGTAAATATTTTGATTGCACATATGGATGACTTGATGGATAGTCTAAGAGGAGTGAAATACATCATAAAGATTGAATTGAAGAGTGAAATATCACCAAATCTACATAAGGGAAGGTGATGAGTGGAATATTGCATTCAAAACATAAGAAAGATTATATGAATGACTAGTCATGCCATTTGATTTGACTAAATCATTGGTGGACATCCTTAGACTACTTACTAGAAACCTACTTATAAGAGTAACTATTAATCATTTTTCCTCTACTCCAAAATAATTTTCTCCATAATAACTTTTTTTTAATATTTTATTATTTATCTATACTCTATTTTTGTTCCTTTGGCCTCATACTCTATTTTTGTTCCTTTTCCCTCATCCTCACCTCTCTCAAGGGATTTTTATTCTTATGATTGTATAGATTTTTATGTTGACTCCTTGTTTCATGAGTTAGTATATGCTAATGATTTATTTAGTTTGATGAGTCGTTTTCTATTTTTGACCACTTCTTACTTTATAACATTATCTTCATTTTGAGAAATTCATTTCCTTCATTTATATAATTATCATTTTTTTAAAAACAATTAAAAACTTTATTTTTTCAATGCCTTACTTCTATAATATATATTATATAAGGTTTTCCCAAAGCCATTATTTTTATTTGGCTCATTTTAAATACAAACACGTTTACCTAGGATTGATTGTAATGGATTAGTTTTGTAGGATCATCAAGATTTTTTTATACTCTGTTGAGGAAATAATAGGCCATATATTTATCCATTGTAACTTCTCTTAGAAGATATAGATAAATGGGTAGATTTTGGGTTCTTCCTAGTGATACTTCAACTTTACTTCAAGTTTGGGATGAGGTTGGCAGTGATCAAAATTGAAATTTGTGCAAGCTTGGTCCAACCACCATTATTTATAATATCTAGAGGAAGAGGAATAACATAATTTTTAAAGAGAATATAAGTATAAATGAAAGATTAATTTTTTATTTTAAAATTTATTTTAAAGAATTTTTTGTACCTAAGTTTTACTTTTAAAATAAATTATTATGAGTACTGATAAACATATCCTAATTAAGTTTAGATTTCTTAAAAATAAGGTTTTGATTCCTAAACATTATATAAAAAATCAAGCACATTATAAGAATCTAGAGTTAAATTCGATTAAATTCAACATTGATGTGACTTTAAAAGAGAAACTTATCTTAAAAAATATTGAAGAGAAAATGATCCTAGGTTTATCCTTAAATATTTCAAAGGAAACAAATAATATTGTATCAATTAAATCTTTTATAAATTTTTTTGAGCTTACTTCAAGCCTAAATCTCTTTCATTGAAAGGTAAAATATGCCTATATATTATTGATAAATTTTTTAAATATTATGGTTGATTTGGAATGGAATATTAATAGATTTGTAATTGAGGCTCATAGGCTAAGCTTTTAGTTTATGAATATTTTCTTTAATCATTTTTATAGGGAAACTAACAAACTCGCAGATTTATTAGACAAGTTTCTTCAAAATAAAGTTATGATAATAGTTCAGAGTTAACATAGGCTCTTCATTGATTCCAATACTTTATATTAGTTTATGATTACTTGTTACTATTGTATAGAAGGAGATCAGATTTTCAAAAATTTACATAAAATTAAAAAAAGTGAAAATTTTGGAGCCATAAAGCAAGCAAATAGAATCATATACCATAATTTTTAAATGTGTGATTCCTTCTTACTGTAAGTGTTAAATGAATTATTCTAATAATTTTTCTCTATTCTTCCTAATTTTTTAAAGTTCTATTTGCTTTGTTTTTATTGATGGTAAAAGTCTGGGTTTTGATAAGGGCCCACCCCTAATACAATGGAGAGAAAGATATTATAATAAAATCTCTACCAAGCTCTTCTTCTAGTAGAAGTAGAACCAGGGTGAAAAAACAAAGAATAAATATGTAACCCTATAGAGGAATCCAAATAAAACACACTAAAACACTAACCTTCATTACAAATATTATTTTCATGCTCTGAGGGTCATATTAAGTGGTTCCATCTCCATTTTACCTTTACCTTTTTTCTTATTTCTCACTACCTTCCATTCACCCCCTTCCCATGGATCTGGGAAGATTAGAATGGAGACTTCAAGAGACTCAACTAGGCTAAAAAGATATTTGGCATCTAAAGAGGCTAAATGAATCTTCTTGATAGGTATTATAGTCATAAAACCCTCACATGCATCATCTTTCAATCCAAAAATAGTAACAAATTTTGGTAAGGCTCAAACTTCCTTAATCTATTCTGGAACTGAAGCTAGTGTAGGCATTTCTGGCACTACACTATCATTATCTAAGTTTTGATCCTCTTATGAATCTTCACATTTGTTTATTTCTAAATCCATCTTAGGGTTAGAATCCTTCCACTAGGAAACCCCATGCTTATGCTTAGTGAATCCACACTCATTGGCCAGATGCCTTGTTGCAAAGCATTTAAAAAAAAAAAGGCAGATCCTCATAATCCAGAGTTTGTTTCCAAGTTCGACCTTTAATGATCACACCAATGGATGCAAGAATGTTTTCTAATACATTCAAAGAAACCAGGATATGAGCAAAGGTAGAGTGTTGCATTATTGATGTTGATGGGTCTATACCAAGAATTTTCCCAAAGAATTTCCTATTGCATGAAAAAAAATCAGTCCAAAACTAGAAAGGAAGATGAGGCATCCTTACCCATACTAGTCTAATGTTGAAATCTTCTATAAGTGGGTCAAAGGATGGATATCAAGGCTTAAATTGTAGCATACAATGATTCCATCTCCAAACCTTGCATTGGAAATTTTTGTGCTTGTCCTAACAAGATTGAATACCACAAAAAAGAAGCCATTGGCATAGGGGAAGAGTACCAGATTACCTTCCATACAGGCCCCCTAGTTCTACTCAACCCATGCTTGAAGCACTGAAAATGATGGGATTTTTTTTGTACATCTACAGATCACCCCTTTGTTCAGCATTTGTTGCTCACGATTGAGGATCATCTTTAGGTGCTCCACATTAAAAGTGATTGAGGGGTTAGAAATACTAGGTGTACAAGATTTTGTTGGGTATTTTTTCAACATCTTGAGTAGCAAAAGATTTCCTTTCCTCTGTGGGTGTGTGAACTGCTTCCCCCTGTTCATATTCATTTACTATGTTGAGACTCTGGTCTCAACCCTCTTCTTATTAAGTTGATGGGTCACTACCTCTGAAGCTCCTTCCCCTGTTTCCTTAGAAAAATGCTCTCCCTTATCCAAAAATGCATCTTCCATCGTCATTGTTAGGGCCATTGTGTTTCTATCTGATTCGAATGTTTCATGGTCCACTGCCTACAAACTTCTGTCTAAAACAATACCATTAACCTTAGACGTAGTGTTAACTCTAGACATGGACATTGCATTCTATTTGCTTTGTTATGTATACCTATTTTCCATTGTTTGTTTCAAATAGTTCTCTCCATATTTACAATAGATCAATTATTTGTATATAACTTTTTTTTACCTTTATTAATTATTCTAAAAATTTCATATTGTAATTAATTATATTTTTATTATTGTATTTGAATAAATTTAATTAAACATAATTATATTATTCATAAATGAATGTATTACATTTTAATTTAAAATCATTTTTTATAATTTTTTTTAATATTATATTTTAAAAATATATTCAAAATAAATTATATAAAAATTAATAATTATATAAAATAAAACTTAACACATTAACAATTTTATATATAATAAAATAACTATCAAGATTTTAACTTGGATGGATAGGAAAGGAGCCCACCTACTTTATCATGGGCTGGCTTATGGACAAGTTATAATCACTTTTGGAAAATATACAATGAATGTGCATAGCTTTTAAGATAAGAATGGAATCCCTGTGTAAAGTTGTAAAGAAAATGCTAAGTACTTTTGCACCTTTCTTAATCAGCATGCTTTATGATGTTGCTATGTCAAACAAGGTGGCCATAAAACATAATTACAATGGTCCCATTTTGGCGATAATAGGAGAAAAATTCATATGAAGATAGAAAGAATATGACCACAAAAGTGCCATGGTAGCCTTGACAAAAAACAAATTAAAAATTAAAAAAAAATTTGGAATGGAGTGGAGAGCGCTCGGGAGCATTTGAATTTTGATAATGGAGTGGTATCCGAAAACTGATTTTATGATCTTATTCATCTATTTTAGAGCTCCGAAAAATCTCAATATTTTTCAAAATTGTATATAATTTTTTTTAAAAAAAATCATCTCCTTTCCTATAATCATAACAATTTATTTAAAAAATAAAATAAAAAATTATGAAAAATCTATATTATCCCTTAATTATTATAAAAATTTTAATTAAAAAAAAACTTAAAATAAATGAAAATAAATATATCATATTGAGGTTGTCATTGGATTTGGGTGATTAAGATAACCTTCACAAACTCATAAATAATGCCAATAATATCTAAACATCGATATTTTGGTTTTGTATGATCCTTTTTCAGACTGCACTTGAAAAGCAGTGAAAACAAGGGCATAGAGTGCCAAGTCCCTACAAGAAGTAGAGGCTAGATTTGATATTCGTATTACTTAATTTTTTTTTTTTGCATACTTGTGTCTCATACCACGTAATTATAAATGTCTGTTTTAAAATTCAGGGTCCCAGTTTTTGTTTATTAACATATGCTAAGTTATTCTTGAAAAAAAATTATATATTATATAACTGTGATTGTCTATTTTATCAATTTTGTTTCATCGTCTTGTACCATTTTATCGGGTATAAAATACTAGTATGGTATGGTAAGATGATTCAAGCTTCACCAATTCATATGCATTAAAAAAGGAGTTTTGCCAATGTTTCAGGGCAAGATGGGCCACTCTTTGTCATCTTGATAACAGATCAGGAAGATTGGTCCCAAATAGCTATCTGATGTATTTAAATGGTAAAAAAAATTGGTTTCATTGGGTAGAGAAAATAACTAGGGCACCAAGGTACTAAGAGGTACCTACTCTGCCAAAATTGTTGCTTTGGATTTGGAAGAGAAAAACTTACTGGTTGTTTACCTTAGGATCAAAACTAGTGCTAATAGGTGGCACATTTTACTTAAGGCATGTGCTATTTAAGTGAGGGTGAAGCAAAATTAACAATGGACTCATCTATAAAACTAAGCAAAGAAAATGTATTCTCTGAGAAATGGCGTCTACCTTTGTCGTGACCTAAAAAATTATCCTTTGCTTTTACATCACTTTAAATAAATAAAGATTAACTTAAATTGTAAGGAATTGCATTAGCTTCCAGAACATACACTCTTCTTAAGCTAATATGGTTTGATTACATTTAAATTTTAGGAAGCTTATATAGTTGGGTTGTTTATATATATATATATATATATATATATATATATATAAAGATTCCTGATATAGACCACAGATGTATCTACATAACATTAAAAAGTTCAAACTCAAGAAAATGACAGAAACTGCAGAACACTAAATTTTTGAAAATATCCTTGAAACAATTCTTTTCTTTTTGAAATTATTTCTAAAAAATAGTAAAAATATAGATTTATAGTGCCAACCTATGTTATCAGTACAAACTTAAATTCACATAGATCAAGCTTAGACAAATTTAAAGAATTCCTAAAACTAAACGGTACTGATAAATCATTTCATTGCCACCTTCTTCAAGTTTCCAAATTATTTTGGAAAGCCATGCATCTATCAAAGCACAATCTAGCTATATTTCCAAACAAAGGTTGAATGTAAAAAACCCAACTGCTATATTTTTACACTTAACATAATAAAATGCAAATTGCATCAACATAAAATAGCTTGTTAACATTTGCCACCTAGGAGCCTAGCCATGGATTTGTAGTATGAGGTCATCGATATGGATCTGGGACATTTCTTTGGAGTATTATTACCCATGAAAGTATTCCAACAGTTTTGGGTGTACTAATTTTAGTCTTGCAAATTTTTAAAGGAGGCTTAAAAAGTAGTAAAGAATTATTAGCAAAGCAGGATGATATGAAATAAAGATTATTACTAGGGAAGAAATTCAAATAATTCCATCAAAAAACAATGATTATTTATAATAATTTTATAGCATCAAGATGAAAATCCAACCTATCAACTATAATTTTGAAGGTTTTGATGTTCAAAAAGGAATTATTAAATATTATTCTTGAATTTTATTATTAGAGGATAGGCTATACACTTTGTAAAATAGTTAACTAATAGGATTTGCAAATTAATTTGCAATTGAAGATGAGAGCTTTATCTCTCATATAGTCCCCCTAACCTACACTTCAATCATCCAATTTTCATGATGAGGTTTACCATGAAAGTCAGTTGCAGTTGAGCTTAAGGCTTTAACTACCTTGCAATAACCCTAATCTACTGTTTAATAACCCAAAATTTAACAATGAAATTTAAAACCATATTTAGTCATAGTTTAATCTGGGGATTGGTTTGTAAACCAATAATAGATGGAGAATATGGCAAGATTAGCTAAGGCATGTTTGCAAGTGAAAGTAAAAGCAAGGCCATCGATGAGAGAGGTGGTGGAGAAGCTTGCTTGGATAAGAGTTGCAAAAAAATAGTCAAGACTATATAGAGATGTGACCCTTGTTGAGTAGTATAGGGGTGATTCAAGACAAGCAAGGATGAAAGATTATACCTTACTAGTGGTTAGTGATCAGAGTACTTCTAAGGATCCTTACCCTTGGTCGATCCTCAGTGAGATTATTACTTCAGATGACACTTCAACGATGTTGATACAAATTCAGATGCTAGATATATATGCACATTGATAAAAACAAAATAACATGCATACGTTAGAAGTATGCTAAAAGAAATATAAACCTTTTTCATCCTAAAAATTTGACAAATAACCTTCTACACGGTTCTATTTCCATTGAGATCAGAATAATAAAGAAGATGGGAGATGCAGAGGAAAATGATTTGATAGGAGAAGCTATTTTAGAGGAAAGATCACTTTAGGAATGACTGCTCATTCCATGATTGATACATGTTTCTAACTATCTACAAAGAATAAATGCATAATAAATGGCATCACATAGATTAGAAACATGCAGTCAGGGGTTAAATTTGATGGTCACCCTTACCCATCAAGAATTTTTTTGTGACGGTTTGTAAACTAATGTCACCTTGTATGTGACATTCATTTCTCATTTTTGAATTTCATAATTTTGTATAAAAACAAGCTAAAAACTTGATATACATCCTTCATTGTTAGTTTTAGATGCTCAATTAGTTTTTATCCTTTTGGATACTATCGACCATAAAGGAACACTAATATCGATGCTAGTGTCTAAATCCTTATCTAATGTCTAGTTCTCAAAATTCATTCAAATTTTAAATTATTCAAAATCTTTCTTTCAACCTATTTATTATATGGAATGCTATTGTGATATATTTTCAAAAGGTATGGTATAAATACAAGTCTAAGTCTTTTCATTAATAATCTAGCAAATACCAAGCACACACCTATCAAAGCTCATTCAATTAGTTGCACAAATGAGTTATTTGTCCTATTCATCCTTATTTATTTATCATTCATAGGATTAATCATACAAAAGGTGTGAAGCATTTAAAGATCCGTCCATGAGCAGTATTTATCAAGTTATAAGCTAGATCATTTCATGCATTTACATATAACATATTACACCATTATTCACACACACTCCCACACATATCCCAAAATAACTACATAAGTCTGAGGCCTTTCTTGGAGTATTGGCTATGTACACCATGATACCACTAATGTATTTTTGGTGAAACACATTCCAAAGGTGAAAAGATAGGGTTTGATCCATAAGAATATATATAATTTGTGTTTTAAATCTGAATATATGAACATAAAGATGACATAAGACCTAAAAAAATAAAGTTGGTCACATCATAATCTAATGCAATTCTATATTAGACAATAGCATCACAAAATAAAACACTAACATCGATGGTAGTGTCCATGGCTCCATAAACATCATTTACATAATCTAACAATAGTGTCAAAATCATGACCCTACACACTCATACCTATATACAACTTATATCTAAATGCACATTAAAATTCTAGCTAAGTATCATTTCTTCTTGATATTTCAATCAATAAAACATATTTCAAAAATTTTAATTTCTATATTTAGCACATCTCATTATTTAAATTGAAAATAGTCATTCATCCATGTTTGTAATTAATTGTCTTCATATAGAATAGTTTTATTCATCCCTATGTATATTATTCTATCCCCTTAAATCTTCACACCCAAAAATGGTTAAATAATTTCATAAATACAAGTGGTTGCATAATTAAAAATGCTTGCATAAAGTCTATGTTAATATCCAACTTGATCTTTAATGCAAGTTTCTACATGGATATGTAACTTAGACTTTAGTATAATTTGTATTTCTAAATGATTTATGTCTTATATAAGATAATAAAAAATACTATTATAATTACTTACTAAGTAAGCTTAAATCTTAATAGGGTAAGTGAAAATTTACACCAACACCTCCATGTAGGTGAAACTTAGGGAGTCTACATAAAACATGAGGTTCAACCTTTGATATAGGTCACATTAATATTGTTTGGTGAAGTACCCATGTATAATATTCTCATTAACAAAAGATGTATTAGATTACTACCTAACCAAGGATACATTATTTCACCCATAGAATTTTGCAAAGATAAACATACTTGAACATAGTGAGGATTTTACTAAACATGTCAAATAGCTATAACTCCATGTGATTGAAGTTAAGATCAATGATGTACTCATGAATTAGTTGTCTAATAATGTGTTTGTGGACTTATACATATTTGGTGCGCTGATGCTCCAAAAAATTCTTATAGATGTGAAAAACAATCTTATTGGCTTAAAACATTAAAGTTGATGATTATGATCAATGTTGAATTATAACAATATAAAATGGATCAAAATAGTCTCTATGAAAGCATTGGAAACTCCTTGATACTCTATCTCCTTGGAATAAATGGCTATAGGATGTTGCTTCTTACTTAACTAAATGATAGGGCTTAAACTAAAATGAAAAACATACCTTTAAGTATATTTAAACTCATCATTGCCTACCAATCATAGTCAGAGTAGCCTACTAACTCTATAGAAAAACTTATTGAATATTTAGTACCACGTGTATGAGTGCATTTTATATAGCATAGAATCTACTTATCATATTTATAATGAAGCTTGTGAGGTTATATCATAAAGTAAGACACTAAACCAATGTAAAAAGAGATATCATGGTAGATATAAGCCAAGTAAATGAGGTTGCCAATGACTTACCTAGACATGGTATCATCAATTATGAATGTAGAGAACTTAGTTACAATGTTGAATCCAATAAAAAACGGTGTAGATGTAGGTTGACAATGAGATGTGTAATCTTTCCAAAATATCTAAGGTATACTTTGGTTATGAAAGAAAGATCCCAGAGTTAAGAATGAGTGATCTATAAATAAGTAAAGTATTTAAAAATTCCCAAGTCATACTTATAAAATTTTTAGTGAAGAGAATAATTCAAATCTTGAATAAGTGAAGATGAGCCACGTGTGAGAATAAGGTCATCCTCATAAATCAAAATCAAGAGATACACACCATGATTCCACTAAATGTAGATAGTGAGATTAAAATAGGAATGACAAAAACTTGATGAGAGAAGGTAAGAGTACATCTTCTCATACTATTCTTGTGGGGCCTACTTAAGTCCATAGAGATATCTCTTTAACTAATATACAAGGGATGATTCTTCAAAAAACATAAGGGTTCATTTCTTGTTGATCTTCTAATGAATGTCACTATGAAAAAAAATAATCTTCACATCTATATGATGCACTATCCATCTCTAAGATGCAATAATAGAAAGAATGAGGTAGATGGAGTTTTATTCAACAATTAGGGAACATGTATTAGAATATTCAATTCATTATACTTTGGAAAATAATTTTGCGACCAATATTATTTATATTTGTTGAGACTATCATCTGCTACATATTTGGTTTGATAAATCCATCTACAACAAACCATCTTTCTTCCTTTCAAAAAAGGGACTAAATCCCAAGTGTTATTATTCTTAAGAGAACCATACTCTTTTTGTAGGGCCATGTCCCATTATGAACTGGCATTGGCCTTAATCAAGGAATTAAGATTGGATGATGTGGCTATGTAAGCATGATGGAGTTCATTGTAATTTTCTTGGATATGCCAAGAATTAAAAAAAGAAACCATAAAGGGAACCAGTCAACTCTTATGTCTTTCAAACTCATCAAGGAATATACTTAAGAGCAAGAGCAAGTAATTTAGGATGAGCCTTGTCGTCATGAGTATGCCATCATCACTAGAATTTATAGAAGTAGAATACATATAAAAAATTGAACAAGAGGTGGGACTAAATGATGTGGAATTTGGAGTATGCTCATCAAAGAGAACACTTATACAAATGATAAAATTTTATTTATTTGGATGAAATAATCTATAGCTTTTGAAATATTTAAGATATCCCACAAAGATGCAAGGCTTGTCCTAAGGTTCAAAAAATTATGTTTCTCTTTTGGAATATGTGCCTATGATGCACATCCAAAGATTCTCATGTGTTTAATAAAAGGTTTTATATCACTCTAATCTTCTTCAAGTGTCATGCAATTTATTTATTTTACATAGAATGAGGTTATAAAGTTATTTTGTAAAATTAATAGTTTCAACCCAAAATTAAGGAAATACACCATGATTGAATTGTAACACACTAAAACACCTACAAGAAACAATATAGTTTTTTTTGGCTTACAATAAGATATTAGTTTTGATGCCACATGAGTTAACAAGTGACTTATACATGATTTCTTTGTGGTGGTCAAAATAAATGGTAGGAAAAGGGCAATTCAAGTTTAAAATAGTTTTGATCTTTGTCACAAGTCTTGAGGTTACATTTAAGAGAGAAATTATAAAATGGATAAGGTTGTTACCTTAATAATGTAGTCGACCATTTATCAACCTTTAGTTTCACAATAATCACTAAATCTCATTTAATAGGGAGCGGCAAGCTTAAATAAATAATAAACTTCTTATTTTTTTATAATTAACAAAATATATAATTTGGTATTTTATTACCAAACCATTTTATTTATTTTAAAAGGTTCAGATCTATTTCAAAACTTTATATTTACCCTTAATCAAAAAATAATTAAGAAAATAATATAAACGTACATATGTTTAAATAAAAATAATGAACTAACTAAATAATTAAATTAATCAATCACTTAAGTTCAAACATATAAACTAAATACTTAATAATTATGAAATAACCATTCGAAATAAAAATTATGAATAAACAATAAAATAGACGTTCTTCTAAATATCACCCAATGGACTTTTTAAAATAATTCAATGAAGCTCCTGCTTAAATTTAAACCAGAGAATTATTAAAAACCAAATGCCACTTTCCATAAATAAAAAATAACAATCCTCCACTTTTATAAAGTTAAGGTCCATTCTAACTTTAATTAAAAATTCATTTAGCAACTATAAACTTCTTCACTTAATTGGATCATTTTAAAAAATAAATAATAAAGGATTAAGAGGCATGTTTCTTAGCACATGCATCCATTTAATCTAAGACAGATCCTTTTCTATTCAAGAAACCCTAAAAGAAACCTAATTTATTTGATAAAAGATAGAGACTTGAGCTTCCATTTGGTTCCATTCGCATCAAGGAGGTGAAGGGGAGGCTTTGCAAAATTTCTTCACTTCATTTCTTCAAGGAAAAAAAACACTTATTTCTTCTTCTTTTTTATTCATTCACTATGCCATGGATACAAGGAATTTTGTGGCGTTTCTTTTTTTTCTATGGCATTAGATTATGAATTTTATTGGATGATAATGTCTTTTATTTAAAAAAAAGAGTTTTTCCTGTATAGATTATGAAAAAAAAAAGTAAATAAGAAATTATATTAATATCAGATTAATCTTTTAGACTATTAAAAAAGAGAAAGTGAAAAAGAAGATCCAAGAGATTAAAAATATAAAAATATCCAAAGGTTAGAAGATTGATCAAATCAAAAAATATGTATAAAAAGTATAATAAAAAGAAATACGAGTTATAAAGGAGCTATGCACAATAAAAATTGGGTTTTAACTAATAACTTGGTAAAAAAAATTTACACCAAGTTAATGCATAAAATATGTACTCACCTTCTAAATTTTATGTTAAGCTATTAATTGAGATGGGATGCCAATGTGTATATCCTATATTATATGTATTATAACCTTCAATTATACTATTTTATGCATCTTGTATGTTAAACATGTCATTTTAATCATTGTTTTCATTACCATAATCATCTTCTTGGCAGTGAAATTGTGGTATGTCATTCTTATCATATTTTGTATTTAAATATGAAAAAATAACTGTACCATATATTGGAGTTATCTTCTTGAAATTTATTTGCTCTTAGTATGTTCATCAATATCTAAATATTGCATCTCATTCTAAACTGGAGAAGAATCAGACATCCCTAATTAAATACTATTATGGGAATTAATTTATACTTTTCTTACCCTGAAGATGTAACCATATAGTTTGTATTATATTCTTCCTTTATGCATTAATTAGATATATTTTTTTGAATATTTAAAAACCACCTTTGTACTATTAGACTTTTCAGAAACATTTTGATTTTGAAATTTATTTGTGAGAAATACTTTCATAAAGATGCTTTCTTTCTTATATTGAGTTTGTTTTTACAACTTCGTTTTTTATGAATGCTCTTTTAGTAATTTATATTTTTTGATTTATTCAATTTGATTATTTAACTGATCACCTTATAATTTTTATTTTTGTAACTTCTCTTGATGTAAATGTTTCCCTTGTAATATTTTTTTAGCCTTATTTTTCTTTTTGTTCATTTTGTCATCTTTATTGCTTTAATTTTGACTTTTCTCGATCTAATTATGCCATTTTAAACCTTTTTTTTTTCTATTTTTTTATAATTTTTAAATTGTACATGTTCTTTGGAATATGATATTATAATGTGACTCAAATGCTTTATCTATTTATTCATTATAATAACACCAAATTCGTATTTTTTTTTTCAAATCCCAATAACTATATATATGATGTCAATTCATTCTATGATATGCACAATAATATTTTGATCTCTTTGGACAGTGCATAAGGAGTAATGTGATCAATAAGTTTCAAAATATTTTTCATAAAATTTCACTTGAACTCTTATTATAATTTTGTAAACTTTTTAATTCAATAGTTGTAAATGAAAGTTGCTTTTGAACCCATACTTGAGATGTTATATTTTGAGACACAAAATAGATGAATGGATATGCAGATATATAATTAACATTGACATAATTTAGATTCTTTATATATATGATATTATTTTCAATTGATGTGATCCTTGAATTGAAATATTGATTTTTATTTTACAATTATTATATTAACTTTCTCATTGTGACTATTTTATGGTGAACGACTTCATAAACATAAACCTTAAGTACTTATGATTGAATTTACACAAAAACACTATCAAGAAGATGTGTGGGAGGTGGAGGGAGTTTAGACAGGGCATGTTAATTATCTTTATTTGGTGATTGATTTCAACCTTGATGTTATTATATATTAGTGTTCCCCAATTTATTACAAGATTATGAAATATATTTAATATCTCTTGTTGACACCATGAAATTAGAACAATCAGTACATGAATTAGAAATTATATACTAAGCATAACCCATATAATTATTATATGATGTGAATAATAAATAACCAACAATTACAATGAATCCATTCCATATTTTTAAATCCAAGAGATTTTTTGATTAAAATTAATAAATAGACAAAATCTAGAAACTAATTTAAAACTAAGTACATCATTAATTGCTTAAGTTAAATTTAATAAAATCATTAACATGGAATTTTTAGAAAAGTAAGTACAATATTTTGGTGATTAAAAATAGGTTTTTTTATCCACTAAATGCAATTAAAAGTTATTTTTATAATCAAGTCCACCTATTTATCTCACATATAGTGATTAATGCAATTGCTTATTTTGCTATATGTATGTATCTAATGAGGGATTGAGTACTTGATAATATTTTGTTTGACTTGGATATAATATGATATTCACTTGGCTAAAGACTATTTCAAATGGATTTGGGAATAATAGGGAAGTTTTGATTGGTGTGTAATAGTGTAAGTGTGCTTCAATATTGAAATTACCAAGTAATTCTCAAGTGGTAGAATATGTGACTTAGATGTGTTTTTATAGCAATCCAAAAAGGAAAAGCCTCATACTTCCTATCCTAAAAATATGGATCAATCTGTAAGGGGTGTTCTAAATTTGAAAAGTAGATGTTGCTACTTGGTGAAGGATAGGTGCAATCCATAGGGACCAAGACGACTGTTACTATTAACCCATGCCAGTTGACCATGTCTTGAAGTGTAACATTTTAAAAATAATATCTCATATTTTTTTACAGATGCATAGAGAGATTTTTAGTGATTAAGAATATTATGTAATCTTACGATAGCAACTTAGAAAGTGATAGGTCCATATAGATATTTATGATAGAATAAGGTGGTGAAAATGTCAAGATTAAGTGCTCAAGTCAATTAAATTGAAAATTGGTCAAAACTAACATTATTAAATATACATGTCCAAATTTAAGAGACTACACAAACATATATAAATAAAAAAGTGAATGAGTTCATTTGATAGTCAAGCATATATGCTTGCACATCTAACACATATTCAATACATGTATGTCATATTATGTTAAATTATAGATTCTTCAATCAAATTGATGGATCTGATAAATTAGACACATTAGAATAAATTATACATGCATGCCCCCAAAACCAAACCTTTCCTTATCTCTTCTTACATGATATCTCATTGTGGAGACTCAGGAGTTGAAGCGCATGAAATTATGCAAAGAGATGTTGAATAGGAATAGAGATCTACATATCATGGATTAAAAATCTCATGGTAGGACTATACATGTTAATCAATATTGATTACATATGTGGTTATGATATTGTTACATTTAGATATTCATATTCATCTAATGACATATTATATGATTTCAAATCGTGTGTACACAAGTTTATATTATAATGAAAATTTCATAAAATATTCAAATATTGTTATTTATCAAAGTAACAACATCTAAATAAACTAAGAATCAAACTTTTCTATCCTCCTATGTTTGATTATATATTTAATTATACATTTTAATTTGTATTTATATTTTATATAATGATTAACTTGAAGTAAATATATTATATATATATATATATAACTAATTAAAAATACACTTATTAACCTTACACATGATAAATTATGATAGTACTTATATTTGCTAATGTTTTGCATTTCTACATTAATGGACACATTTTTCTACTTTCCTAACTATTATAATTGTGTTAGAGCTTGAATAATCTCATTTTTTTTATAATAAGACATGTCCTATAACGTATTCTTTTTGGTTGCAGCTATAAATGTATCATATATCTTCAATAATGTTTTCCATTTTATTTATGAATATACCACATTCAAAGGTTGTTTTAAAGGATTAATGGTTATAAGTTTTATACACTACATAATATGGACATTATGTATATATACCTCAAATGGTAACCTTTTTGTGACGCTTAAGATAAACTTATTTCGATGTTTTGTTTATATCGGTAAAATGTTTTTGTTTTCAAATGTATATATTTCCTTTGGAAAAATTATCTTTTCGCTATTATGACTCCGGGCAGCCAAAAAAATATATTTAAAAAGTATTAGTAACGTAACGTGGTGATTCCACCATTTATGTTTCTTTTTCTTGCTATAATTATTTTCGAGATAGTTTGTTTCTATTTTTGTATCTTGGACTTCACCCACATTAGCCTCTGTCTTCCATGGTAGTCAATCGTGCCATAATAAAACTACATATAGATGCAATTTTATTGCATCTAGCCCTTTTCAAGATACATATTCTGTGGCTCATTTAATTATCAGAATGATTATTATTGATAAAAAATAATAATTTTCAAAAGGTTATATAGTAAGGTAGGGTATTTGATTGGAATTCAAACATTGATTCAGAAAAACAATAATAAGTGTTAATGTGATTATAATATGGCAAATCGAATAATATTAGAGTAAATATAATAAGCATATAAGGAAATTAAGTATAAGTTATCATTTTAAAAAAAGGAATGGAAGATCATCTTTAGGCAGAAGAGTGTTTCAATATGAATATTCATCCAAGGGAGGATCTAGAACCACCCAATCATCCATAAAGTTTGGAGAAGTCAAAGAAACAAGAATATTCCACTTAGAAAGAGGTTGCATCATACTACCAACAAACCCAGAACCAACCGATGATACCCACCAAGAAAAACCAATAAAAAAGCTACCATACAATGGTGATGAACTCGAATCACACAGTTGAGGGGGAAGGGTGGAAAATTCTGTAGATCATTTACGAATTTATAATTAATAAAAAGTGATTTGAGCCAATAATATCACTTGTTGGTGCTTTTACCATCCAAGATATTTTTAAGTATCTTCCTATCCCTAGTGACATAAGGGAATCTCTTTGAACTAGGTCTATGTTTTGTTTATCGAGGATTTATATTAATTATTCTTTTTCTAGTTTTGTTGAAACTTCCATGGAAATTTTTAGTCAATAAATTTTGAATTTGATACTTTTGAACCTATAATAATGTAGACACAGTGTTACAAAGTGGTGTAGGATTGGTGGTGGCAATGCGGTCATCATGCAATGGTGATGACTTCCTAGTGGCTCAACTTGAAAGTGTTATAGCTATATATATTTTTAATTAAATGGCGATTTAAATTTATGAACGGTCACATATATGTATTATTAATCCCAAAAATTAGAGATCTCGATGATTGTGTCTTGAAAGCTCATAGTTCATTTTCGATCGGAGGTGGCCCTGATAACAAAGACCAATGGTTTCCAATTATTTTTCAAGTTACACTTTATTAGGAAACTATAGACTCTACAATAATAAAAAAATAGAATAAAATATTAGAAATATTCAGACAAATAAAACACATGATTTACATGGTAAAACCTAAACAAGATAAGGAAACATCCATGGTGCAATATATCAAGATTTATTAATTATAAGATGAACATGTTACATGTGAACTCGCTATGTAGAACATTTGAACTTCACAAAGATAAATAAACCTAATTGGAAAAGCAATGTTAGGATTCCTCCTAAAAATAGAGTGGAAAAATGCCATTAGGACTTTCCTTCTAAAGATAAAATCTGGTGGAATTTATCTTCCTAGAAACAAGGGTTTAACTCTTTGATTTTTTTCTTTAGGGGTATTTCTCAAAAACCCCTACCAAGGGGCTCCATAAGATGTCACCATCCCCCTAGACCCCCCTGTGACAATAGTGGAGGTGTGTTTCCTCCACCCTCTGTCAAGGAGTGGGATATAAATTGCATCATAAAAATATCCAAAATTTAACTTTATTATCACATATCTAACAAGCTCCATCTTGAAAATAATTTACACCTGATATCTTACCGACCAACTCATCACCTTTTCTATAACTAAGAGAAACCAAACACCATTTTAGCTTGTCTAACATAATTGGTTTTGTTAACATATCTACACTATTTTCCTCCATGTAAACATTTTCAAATGCTACATTTCCTTCATCAATCACCTATCTGACAAGATGATACTTTATAAAAATATGTTTTGTCCTACTGTGATAAGATGGATTCTTGGTCAAATAGTTTTTTTTGATGAAATATATCTATATATTAAAAAAATATATAATATACAAATAATTCACAAAAAAATATGGAAGCACGCCTCAAAGTTAGCCAAGCCTAGGAATAGGAAACAACATAAACAAAAAAAAAAACACTAGGACCCACCTAGAAATGAGTCATCATAACATCATAAAAGAGAACATTAAACTACCAGAGCAAGGCCAGAATATGAAGGATCCATATCATTTGGACCCCAACCCAAACTAGGCAAGTCATTGCCATCTAGAATCAACTCCCAACAAAAAGCTTGAGCAGTGTCCTTGTCATATTCTTGTGGTTGAGTAGTAAAAATTTCTATAAAGAGTATAGGGAACTTGTCTATCATGTCTATTTAATCCCCAGGTGGTGCCCTCCTAAGCATTTAAACATAGAGGAGGAGGAGGATCACCCCATCCATACTACCCAATAGGGAAAGGAGGCAGGGGTTGCCACCATCACTACTATCAAGGAGGGGACATGCACTAATACATATTTCCACTATGAGAGTGGCATTAAGACTAGATGCAATGATTCCCTCCTTGAAGTGGACTAACAATTAATACATCAATTATGTTATCCTTGGGTGGGGAAGGAGGAATCCATGCCATAACACAAGGAGCATCTTCCCAATGAGTGAGAAGGTCCTGAAGATGGCCAAACTCTATGGAAACTTTATTTTCTTTCACTTTAATCTACAAAAGTACATTACAAATAATAGAGGATTTGCTGAGATTAGAAAAATTACAATCTGAAGAAACATTGCTAAACACTGCATTATTTATTTCTTTCCATAACTAAAATAGAATCTCCACCCTAAAAGTATGCCAGATTTGGGTGTATTTAAAAGGCAACATGGGTTTATCTCCAAGAAAGATATGATACCATTGAAAAAACTTGGGATGGAAAGGCTTGAAGAGGTCTTGAATCCATGTCCATACCCTTTAAACTTTAAAGCAGTGCCAGAAAAGATGAGGGAGCATTTTTAAATGGCCATAGAAAGGACATTTGGGAAGGGATATTCTTAATACATAAGCTATATGCCTATAGGTAGGTCCTGATACAAAATAGACCAAAAGAAGTGAGCTAACTTAGGCTCCAAGCAAGTCTCCCAAACAATATGAAAATAGAAGTGCCAAGTGTGAACTAAAGAATGTAGACCCCATCAAGAGTTAAGCTTATCCACCAAAGGCATGTGGGGAGTAAGCCACCCATATCCAAGCTGGGGGGTGTAATTACGAAATGGATTTTCAACATACCACTTTCATTCCTTCCACTAAGGATGAGCAGAATTAATAGAGATTTTGTGAAGCATTGAAGGTGGAATAATGTTAAGGATTTATTTGTAAGATTCTCTATTAGCATTATCTAATCAGAATTTGGTTTCACCTTCTCCCAGGATAGACAAGAATAGACAAGAGTGAGACTATTATAAAAATATGTCTTGGACAATATGAATGCCTCTAAGAAACAACTTAAGAGCATTGATCCAAGGAAACTTGGCCAGAGGGACTTCATTAATATTTATAATAGGTGATCACCATAGCAAGTGTGAGTTACTAGATAACCCATTTTAAAACCCTAAGCCATTATAGAAAAGCCATGGTTTTAAATTTTCCCATGCTTTCTAGATACTTTTAGCCACAAAGGATCGTGTAATTTGAATAGGGGTTTTGATGATGAGCAGATTGGAGAAGCCAAGCCCTTTATATTGACTATCATAGAATACCTTCATTTTGTGTTAATCTCTTCCAAACTCACCCAATAGGCCCTTTATCCAAATTGACTCCTTACAAACGTGATAAGAAACCACATATTCTGCCTTAGTATTTGATGTAGCAATAGTCTTTTAAAGCTTTGACATCTAAATAAAAGGTCCACTTATAAATGTGAAAATGTAACTAGATGTTGATCTTCTTTTTTCTAGATCTCTTACAAAATTAGAATCAACATATCCACAAATAGAATCACTAGATCTATTATAAGTGATGCAATAGTCACTTTTGCCTCACAAGTAATGAAACACCCACTTCACTACTACCTAATTTTCTTTACATGGATTTTCCATATATCTACTAATAACTCTAATTGCATGTGAAATGTCTTGCCTTGTGCATAACATAACATATATTAAACTTCCTAATTCATTGACATATGGTACATGAGACGTATATTTATTTTCTTCATCACTACTATGACATAAACTTGAAGAAAGCTTGAAATGAGACGCAAAAGGGATATTGGATGATTTCACATACTTCATACTAAATCTGGTTACTATCTTTTCCAAATACCTTTTTTGTGATAACAAAAACTTACCATTTTTCTTGCCTCTATGTATCTCCATGCCTAAGATTTTTTTTACTACTCCTAGATCCTTCATATTAAATGTTCTAGATAGATGAGCCTTTAAACTATTGATTTATTCCATGATTTTGCTTGCTACAAGCATGTCATCAAGATACAATTCCAATATAATGAATAGGAAACTACCCAAAAACTTGAATTAAACACAATAATCATACTCATTCTTAACAAAATTTTGGTTCCTCATGAAGGAATCAAACTTCTTGTACCATTTCCTGGGTGACTATTTTAAGCCATACAATGATTTCATAGGATTGCAAACAAATCATTTTTTTCTATCTTGTGAAAAAACCTTGGGTTGTTCCATATATATCCTCTTCTAAATCTCCATATAAGAATTTTGTCTTAACATCTAGCTATTCCAACTCTAAGTCAAGTAAATCTACTAATGCTAAGATATTTCAAATTAAAAAAAGTTTAACAAATGGTGAAAATATTTCATGGTAATCAATACCTTATTTTTATGAAAATCCATTAGCCAAAAATCTAGCCCTATACCTTTCAACTTTATCATCAACACCTATCTTTAATTTGTAAACCCATTTGTAGCCAACTAGTTTTTATGCCTTTTAGAAGTTCTACTAGGTCCCATGACTTGTTCTTATCCAAGGCATCTATTTCCTCCTACATTGGCCTTTTCCATTTGGCACTATCCTCATATTCCAATACTTCTTGATAACAACTAGGTTCACCATCATTATAAATCAAATCAATTGAAATATTAGGACTATACGTATTAGGAGGATGTCTAACCCATGTAGATCTTCATACTAGCTGTAATGTGTTTCTTTATGTTCTAACCTCCATTATGACTACTGTGGTTTTTCTTCAAGTTGTTATAAATATTTAAAATCTTCAACATATTTACCATAAAAAATTAGATGAATTTCCTAATTTCTAGAATCTAAAGATGGCTTGATTTTAACCTTGACATGTTGATGTTCTGTTTCTTATTTTTCTTTCATTTTTGTATCTGATTTTAGAAAAGATGATTCATCAAACTGTACATCTCTACTAATTATTATCTAGTAGGCAATAGCATCCCACATTATGTATCCTTTAACACCATCTCCTTCACCACACCCAACAAGGATGTAATTCTTAGATCTTGGGTATAACTTTGAATCCCTATTTTTATTAGTAAGAGTATAAGCATTATGACCAAAAAATTTCAAATCTGTATGTTCACATGGATAACCTATCCATACCTATTTAGGAATATTACAATATATTGTAACTAATGGTGAATGATTTTTTAGATAATAGGTTGTACAAACTACTTTTTTCCATAAACATTAATCCATATTTGCATTATTGAGCATGTTTTTTGCTCTCTCTAGAAGAGTCCTATTCATGTATTTAGCAAACCTATTTTGTTGTGGTGTGGAGCTGTTGGTTTTATGACTTCCAATTATAGCTTCCCTGAAATATTTATGAAATTCCAAGGATGTGAACTCATCTCCATTATTTGTTCTCAAACATTTGATTGACATGCCAGTTTTCTTCTCAACCAACAATCTAAACTACTTAAATACATTAAAAACATCATACTTCTTTTTTAGATAGTAAACCCATAATTTTATGGAGTAGTCATCTATAAAATAAAAAAATACAATGATACTCCATAAAAATTACAAGGGTGAGACCCCACACATCATAATGAATATAGTCAAGAATACATTTACTTACATGATTTCCTACACTAAACTTCCAACTATTTTGTTTTCTAAACAAACAGTGCATGAAAAAATCCAAATCTTTCACCCTTTCTTGCTCATATTTCCAAAAAGTAGATGCCATAGATGAGTAATATCTTTTATTTTTTTATATACCATAGCTGCTTGACTAATATTTACACTCCATTGAAATATATAAAGATTTCCAACATTTAGAGCATTCATTACAACTAAAGCACCCTTAGACACATTAAGAGCTACATCTTTACCTATGAACTTATAACCATAAGAATCTAATTTACTCAAAGAAATCAAATTTCATTTAAGTTCTGGTACATGCCTTATTTTAATTAGAGTCCTTACTATACCATCAAATGTTTTTATCTTAATGCTACTAATCCCTTTAGTCTTACAAGAAATACTAATTCCCAAAAGAATAGAACTTTTGTCAAAGGTTTGGTAAGAATAAAAACAACTCCTATGCAGACACATGTGATGTGTAGCACCTAAATGTAATAACCATTCATGATGATCAGATGAAACATTATAAATAGATAATACTTCATCACTCATACGTTCACTTGTTTCTACTTAATTTGCTTATTTGGTGGATTCTTCCTTCTTTTCACCTTATTTTTTATTCCAACATTACTTATTAATATGTCCTAATTTATCATAATACCAACATTTTTCCTTACTCTTCTTGGTTTCTAACTTAGATCTAGATATGCCTCTAGAGCTTTTCCCTCTTTATCTAGATCTTCCCCTAACAACCATAGCTTCAGGTATAGAAGTCTCTAGACTATATTTTATCCTCATCTCCTCAACCAATAATGCTCCCACAATGGAATCATAGTCAAACTCATAAAAAGTAATGAAGTTAATGGAAGTTACTATATGATCCCAATAATTTTTCAAAGTACATAACAAGGTGAATTCCTTGTAGTCATCATCCACTTTCACATGAATACTAGTCAACTGGCATAACAAAGTATTTAAAATATTTAAATGATCAATAATTTTCATACCTTATTTTATTCACAAAGTATATAGTTTTATCTTCAAGTAAATATGATTTTTTACAGATTTCATCATGTACATGCCTTCTAATTTGGTTCATAAGCTTGCAAGAGTCTTTTTTCCATTTATGTTAAAATAACCTCATCTACTAAACACAATCATACCATACTAAGAGATTTTGTGTCCAGATCTTCCCTATCATCATCATAGGTTTATTTTCCTTTAGATTTAGGGATTTTTTGTGTAGCCCCTACTGCACCACATCATTTATTTTGAGCTTCCTAAACTCAAAATTATGCTTACCATTAAACTTATCCACCTTAAACTTTGCATTCATAAATTTAACCATTTGATGATACATAAATCAACACCAAATTCAGAACATAATTGCTTCAAAATAAGAGTAACCTTACTCTGATACCACTTGTTAGGAAACTACACACTCTACAACAATAAAAAAATAACATAATACAATAACAAAGATAATCAAATGGACAAAACACATGATTTACATGGTAAAACCTTATCAAGCTAAGAAATTTTCTAATTAGGTCTATTTATCTTTGTGGAGTTTACATGTAATGTACACAATGAGTTTGCATGTAATGTACACAATGAGTTTCCATGGTGCAATATATAAAGCTTTATTAATTCTAAGATGAATAGATTACATGCAAACTCATTGTGTACATTACATGCAAACTCCACAAAGATAAATAGACCTAATTAGCAAATACCATTAAGATTCTTTTTGATAAAAAAAGAGTGGAAAAATGCCATTAGGACTTTCCTTCTAGAAATAAAATTTGGTGGAATTCATCTTCCTAGAAATAGGGGTTTGACTCAAATTTTTATTTTAGGGGTGCTACCCCCAAACCCCTACTACGGTGGGATCCATAGGATGTTGCTACCCACCGGATCCCCTATGATAACAGTGGTGGAGGGGGGGCGGGGGGGGGGGGGGGGGGGGGGGGGGGCGAGGGGGCGCGGAGGGGTTGCGACCCCCCTCACCATAACCCCCTATCAAGGAGTGAGCTATAAATTGCATCTTATAAGGATCCAAAATTTGACTTTGTTGTCACATATCTAACACACTTTAATTTATTCAAATATAATAACTACAATTATATATTTGGACTTGGTTTTACATTTCAATACATAGATCAACAAATGTTTCTTTAAAAGTGTTTGTAAAAGATGTTGTTTAGCATTGTACATAACTAACATGTATAAATTGGTGGGTTCTACTATCTTCATAAATTACATAAAATAATATTAAAAAATGGTAAATATAAAAAAATTATAGTTTATTATTTGAATAAAATTTATTTTTTTACATTTGTTAGTTAAACTCACATTTAGAGGAGAATGGCTTCATCCAAAATGCTTTCCTTTTGTTTCATCAATGACACCGCCATGGAGAGCCAACTATTTATCCATGATTCAAAATCTATATTTTCCCTCTTTTACTGATTATAGAACAAATTTTATTGAGAATATATAATAAATATGTTTTTAAGTAACAATATGTTTTAACACTAACACTACTCTTTGATACTAGAGTATAGTACCCTCATTCTAACACATATTCAACTAATTGTAAAAATTACAATTGTTTTTGATTAACATCTCAAAAAAATATTAAACTAAATTAATTTAGAAAAAAATATAATAATTTATAATGTATTTTAATTAGTTAAACATTCTTATACTTAATTGCATTACACTATACAACTGTGAAGCATTACAACATTTGCAATACATAGTAATAGAAGTAGAATTTTAATATTACAGTTGACTAAATAGTATTTTAGCACATAAGCAAATAATGAGGTACAAGCACAAAAATCCATCAAAATATTCCATATTGGATAACATCCATACTAGCCTTAAATATTATAATATGGAATACATTCATTTATTATAAGTATTTATTCAACATAACTGAAAATTAATGGGTTAACAATTATTCTATCTAAAATTGAATGAATAGTGGGCCCATGAAAACTATTTGTAATAGGTCTTCTCAAATATTAAACCATTTATCATTTTCAAGTATTCTATAGATTTTTAGGAACAAATGGGAGTGATCATCTCCCAAGAGGTTTTCCAAAAGACCAAAAACCCAAGTATGAATGCACATATAAAGTAGGATACACACACACACACACACACACACACACACACACACACACACACACACACACACACACACACACACACACACACACACACACACACACACACACACACACACACACACACACACACACACAAATAGACATATGTTTGTATATATGTATGTTTTGATCTTAAATTTGACAAGACAACCATTCATGAAAAACTAACACAAACCCTAGTTAGGCTAAGTAAAAGCGTAAACATAGGAGAAAACACTTTATACATAACAATTTTAATGACTAAGAATTAAAGGTATTTCAACTTCTGCATTACCATTCAAATAATTTATCACATCTAGGGTCACCAATTTAATGGAAGCCCTTCCCCCTTGTTACTCCAAAGTACATTATTTATTTGAGATCACTTATACACAATAATTTTCACTCAAGAGTAGTACTACACTTACTAGGAATTATTACAGAATCGATCTTTTTTTTCTTTGTCCTTTTGTCTCCATAATCACCTAATTTTTTTAACTCCTCTTCTCTACTACATCTAGAAGTGAGCAAGTTGCAAGAGAAATTTTGTATAAAAAGTGTTACGAGGCTATTTTCATTCATAACCAACCATGGCAAGACATGTGTCTAATCCTCGACATGTATACCTACCCCTCCAAGTATCCTAAATGCCTTAACCTTGGTCATGATGTTTTATAGAATGTAACAAAAGGTACAAATCCTCAAGGCACCTAAATTTAAATCAAATAAAAAGTAAGAGGATAATTTATAAGTTTGTAAAAATTGTCTCGAAAGGAAAAGTTGAAATTTATCATTTATTTGAATGTGTCTAAGCTCATCCATAATAAAAATGGGTTTTTGACTTAAATAATCCTATCCTCAAAGTAAAATATTGTCTTTAGGTACTAAGTTGTCAATCTATAATAATATAAAGGTTTAATACTAACTACACATACACAAAGGTTAGGTGGAAATGTTAAGGTTTTATTCCTTGGACCCTATGTCACATCTAGTTTAGGAGAGGTCAATTTATTGTCTCAATTTATATCTTCACACTTTTTAATTTCATAGTCACCACACCTATAAAACACACACACACACACACACACACACACACACACACCATTTTAATATGTGTCAAAATAGTTTTGTGCAATCCACCATGGTGAACATGTCAATGTTTCTCCTCGGTCATATCTATATCCCCAATCATAGATTGTGAGACATTACATCATTTTACCCACCCTTATGTGCATCAAAAATAAATTTATACATGAGGGGTTATAAATAACATGTCCATTAAATTTACTACCATATAGTTTATTTACGGTTAGAGAACTAATATCTAAATACATGCATATGTAAACATGATAATGATAAAATAATAATGAAGTAACATTTTAAAATAACTAATCATGTTATACCAACTATCTGAACATGTCCATATCTAATCCATACTTTGAAACTATGATAAATGATATCAATATTGTTCATAATCCTATGAAAAATAAGTACAATCTTCATCAATGAGTCATATGAAGGGAATAACAAAGATCTCAATTTTTTTTTGGTAGAATAATAATAATAATAATACCCATATAAAAATAATAAACCCATGTGATTATAGGAATGTTATATATAAAAATTGAAATATAGAAATACAACTCATGGTAGTATACCCATCTTATAGATGAAAACATCTACTTTACTTGTGACTCTAACATGCTCCTAAATATAAAAGTGAAAAATAAGAAAGACAACTCATAATATAGCCTACCTATTTTCTAGAGGAAATTTTGTTTTATTTATAAATCTTACATGGTCTTCAACAAGTGGAAGAAGGAAACACATCTCATATCACACTACCAATCTGTGAGAGGAATGTCTACTCATCTAGTTAGATGAAGATTTTTATATGAATATTGATCATTGAAGAACATGGATTGAGAGTCAATAATAGACTCATAACCACCTTATTCCCTTAGACTTATAGAAGAACCAAACATCATCATGACCCTTAGTTACCTATACACATCAGATTAGTACACCTCTTATTAGCATCCTTACATTATTTATAGTAGTGACCAATAATGTATGCAGATCTGACCATGTAATCTAATATAAAAAACACTACACAAATGATGCAAATATAACTGAACATGTCAAAAGGTTAGTCCCTACAAAATTAAATATCATATTAAGGTAGTGCATACTCATGTTCTATGTCCATATGAAGCATGAGTGATAACCATGTAAGATAATCATATCACATTCTATTAAGTTCATGACTAGTTACCAATATATCATTTTTAGCTACAAATACTTTATGTCCATAAAAGAGAAAGTATAAGAAGAGATAAATACTATGTACAATTTGTAATGTATTGAAAATAATGATAGATATAATCCATATTTATAATTAGAATGATATTAAGTTGTCGCTAATAACCCGATCAATGCGAATGTAATCAAAATGTGTATATAACATATATAATAAGGTTATACTACAAATGATTAATATTCACATAATAATAATTAAAAATAATGATTTTATTATAATAAAAGCTACTTAATGATAAATCATGTGAGTTCACAAAATAAAATACAAACATTAATTTATGTGATCAAGATATTAGGACATAAAAACATAATGTATATGCACATCATGGTCCATCAAAATCTAATACACAATTAATCATATCCAAATAATAATATGATTATAATTTGGATGGATAGTCTTATAAAAACATGTATAAGGAGAGATAAAATCTATTTGGCAAAGACTATTAATTACACATCATAGCTATAACTAAAAGTATTAGAGATATGAAAATATATCTAAATGCTGATGAGTTGGATATAATAAGAGTACTCAAAATGGATGAAGACATGTGCATATATTATGACCAACCTAGAGATACATTTGAAGTACTGGGCTGACACAAAAAATTCTCTAGATAATGATATCAATTGATGTCACAAGAGAAGTCAACTAAATCAAATCTATCTAAATTTAAAAAATGACATGAATGCTAATCATTGAAACTAAATCTTAAATCATATATGAAATGAGAAAAAACCCCAAGACATTCTCATAAATATAAAAATAGGTGTATAATCTAATGGTGGCTAAAAGAAGTGTCAGGCATGTGGAAACCCTAAAAATGGGGCATGACATTATCTATCATTTATTATACTATAGGTGGCTTTGATATTCTTTAATATATTCTTTTCTTTAATTTAAATACAAATACATCTAAGGTGTGTTACTTAACATTTTTTATAATTTTATTATATTTTTTTCCTATTTTTTAACCTATAATTAAAGTGTTATATACATTTTTTATGCAATCGATAATGTGTATTCAAAAATTGAAAATGCATAAGTTTACCCAATACAAAAGATATTATTTTTACCATATTTAAATAAAGACATTGATTTGAACTTAGATTAGTTGATAATGATTGTCCAAATATTGACATATATGAACATTTTGAGTTGATTATTCATTATTAAAAAAAAAAAGAAAAGAAAATAACATAAAACAAAGGCAATTTATATTATTTGCATTTAATGGAATAGTAAAAATAGGCTAGGAAAACACATTATATTTTATTATCCATAAGTAATGTTAGTTTATTTGACCTATAATAATAATAATAATAAAATAACATAATAGCAATATAAAAATAATGAAACATCATTTAAAAATAAGTAATCATGTTCTAACGACTATATGAACATGTCCATATCTAGTCCATATAATCAAAATAAGATAATTGATTTTAATCATGTCCATAATCCTCTAAAATAATAATGTAATCTACATCAATGAGTCATGCGAAGAGAATAAAAAAGATCCCAAAATTTTCCATACAAAAAGAAGAACACCCATCCAAAAAAAAGGATACCCATATGTATGTAAATTTATTATTTCAAATCACCATGTAAAACTGCATTCCTAATATCTATCTCATAAAATTTCCATCCATATTATATAGCTATGAAAACTATCATATGAATATATGTCATGTTAGCAACTGGATCAAAAATTTCATTATAATCAATACCTTATTTTTTGTGAAGAACCTATAGCCACCAAACTTGCATTGTGTTTCTCCACAGCTAGATCTAATGTGAATTTTATCTTGTATATCAATTTTTAACCAACCACATGATCTTTCCTTGCATAAAGGGTCATCAATTCCAAAGTGTCATTTTTCATTAGAGAGTTGTACTCATATCGCATTGTTTCTTTCGATTAAAATTTTCATTTTACTTACTCATGTGTTTGGATCATCAACCTACATGAATCTTGTCATACGAACATATTAGAAAGAAGATGTTTAGGACCTTATTGGTAGATTTCTTGGATAATTAATGTTTTAATTGTGTGGTCATTTCTGATTTGACTTGATTCCTTAATTTGAATCCTTGTTTATTTTATAAAAGACACCACCCCTTAATTTGAATCCTTGTTTATTTTATAAAAGACACCACCCCTTAATTTGAATCATTGACATTAGTAATCTCATCCTCTTAAATTAATATTGGAAGATAATATGGTTTAGTTGAATCATCACTATTAATAATGTCTTCATCAAATCATACATTCCTTTTAATATTAATCATACATTCTCTTTTAATATGTATTTATTTAGTTTCAGGATTATATAAATTATATTATTTTGAAATGAGAGATTATGGGATTTCTACCACTCCATGCCTAATCTAGAGTTACATTTATAATTGCCTTCGTAAGGTATTATTGAGAATATATAAAGATATATGAATTGATTCAGCCCAAAATTTAACTTGTATATTTCTAGAGTATAACATACAATTAGCCATTTCTATCAAAGTCCCATTTTGTTGAGGTGTGTAAGAAATAGTAGATTCTTTTTTTATACCCTGATGTTTTCAGAAATATAGGAAAGTTTTATTTATATATTATGTACCTATATCTATATTTATTATTATTACAACCCTTATACTTTATTTTTTTCTAAATAATTAAAATCTTTAAATTTATCAAACAATTCACTCTTCATTTTAGGGAAATATACTCAAATTATTCTACTATAATAATCTATGGAAGTGAGAACATAACTTGATCCTAAAAGTTAAGGTGTTATAATATCCTTTACATTAATATGGAAAAAATGGAAAGGGACCTCTTTTCTCCATGAATTTCCTTGTGGTAATCTTTCCACATGTTTATTTTCCATAACAAAACCTTAACACACATTTTATCATTGAGATAATTTGGAAATCCCATAAACCATGTTATGTTTATGAATAACTCCAAGACTTTGATAATTAACATATCATAATATCTCATTCCATAAGTTGATCATATCATTATGCTTTGAAATAGCACACATAAGGTTAACTTCACAATTAAAGGGAATTCCGTAAAATTTGTACAATCCATTTTCAACTTTGCCTATGGCAATGACCTTATATTTATCATTTAAATATTTTATTAGGCATGTTTCATTGTAGAAATCTATCTTATATCCTTGATTTGTAATTTTAAATACTAAAAGAATATTCATTTTTAAGTCTGGAATTAACTTCACTTTTTAAAAAACACCATTATCAAATTTAAAATTTCTCGACCTTTTGACTTATAAAACACTGTTATTACTTTAAAAAAAAAGTTCTTTAGTGCTATCACTACTTAATGATTCAAATTATTCTTTGTTGTGAGACATGTTATGTATCACCAAAATCAATCACCTGGTCATCCTTATAATAACTATGTACTTTAAGAGCCACACAAAAAGAATTACTTTTAGAATCTTGATTTTTTGAAAATTTGATTACTTTCCTATTTGTATCATTTATCCTTTTATAATATTCATTAGTTTTATGACCTAGATTACCAAAAATATGCATTTACCTTTGGGACTATTGATCATTATGACTCTTATATGATTTTTACCTATTGTCATGCTTCTAATTCATCTCTCTTGACTTATGTTGAATGTCTTGAAATTTATATTAGATATATTTTCCCTTTGTCATCAAGGGTCGAGAATCATCACTAAAAGTTTCATCTTCCTTTATTGAACACTTTTATTCATGCACAAACTTAGCATATAGATCTCAATAATTTCATATTTGTTAATTTTTTAGCAATCTAGACCTCTTATAAATGGTTGATGGAATATTGCTATACTCTTTAGTATTATTTGAACAAAATCCTTATCATTTATACTCTTTTCAAGATAAAGAATTCCATTCTTCTTTATTTTATCTTTGATAAATGAGGAACTAACTCTTACATGTCTAAAAGTCTCATATTATATAATTATGTAGTGAGAGTTAGTATCCATACATAATTTGAATTCACATACGTCTTGTTTAAGATAGCCCATACATTTACTCCACTTCTCTCATTCCAGAATTATAGAAATACCTCATCCTAAAGTGTGAGATTTATTCACACCATTGTGATTTTGTCTCTTCTATCCCAATTGTCTTTATCCTTGCAAAGATTTAAAAACATTTTTTACACATCAATAAAAATATCATAACAATTATTAAGGGTTAAAAACATATCCATACAAAATACCTATTCATAATAAATTTTCCCATTTAACATAATTATGGGTAAAAACAAAAAAATATGTCTTCCTTTAAATTTAAACTCTTTGTCTTAAATTGATTGCTTCAATATAAATTTAAAAATAAATAATCATTTTTCCAAGTTTTATAAATCTTGATTCTTCCTTATAAAAAGACACCCATTCACCATTAAAAAGACTTTTTATTGAGGCCACACTCATAAAACATACTCATTTTAGAATAAAAAAAGTCCGTGTCTCTAAAATATTAGAAAATTTCTTTTTTATTCTATTTATAAAGAAAATGATAGAATAAAAAATGCTTCATCCAATGGATGTTAAATAAAATAAAATGTTATTTGGTAAATTTGACCTCGAACTTTTCTCCGTGGTCACTTAAAAATGTGTTGATGTAAATTATTTGTAGCATCTTTCTCAACAAAGTGCAAGTTTGGCAATCACCAATAAACAAAGCTATTAAGGTTGAGGAACTACAATTTATTTTATAGTGTCTTTAATTTAAATAGGAGAATATATATTTGATAGAAGGAAAATATGGGTGGGAGATGACATAGAAAGATATTTACTAGAAAAATAAATTTATGCAGCCTATGGATAGAGGGAGAGATCACATAATGGATGAATTTAGGCAACTTTACTCTGATAGAGCAAATGAAACAATACATAATATTAATTAATACACAATATTAAAAAATATATAGGGTCTTGAATGATTTGAGAGAGGGGTGGATGCCCAATTTGTAAAGGGTTAGATAAGTCTAGAGGAAATTGGGAAGCTTCAAGATAAGAATGATATAAAAGGGGAGATATTCTATAAAGGATGGAAAAATATGGAGAAAGAGGAAGAAGATATATAGGTGGAATAAATAAATATTATTCTAACAACGATGCATGGATGATGAAATTTCACACTATAAATCTTTAGCTCTAGGGTATTTGTCCTTGTTTTTTAATATTTTTAAATAAATTAAATTTGTCACTATTAAGCAAAGATTAAATTTAAATAAGAAAAATCTCATGATCAATATGCCATATAGCATAGAAAATTAAGAAGAACACACTTATTAAATATTGAATTTTTGGATTCTTCCATTTCTTCTTCTCATTCTCTTTAACAAAAAATTATCTAATGTAATTTATTTATAAAATTGCACGTGAACATATTTTTTTAGAAATAAATAGACTATTCTAAATAAATATAAAAATTTAAACTATTTGCATGAACACATAATAATATTATCAATAACCATTGCATGGCTTTATTATTTTGAATTTAGCCTAAAGACACATTAAACATTTTCATGGATTTATGTAGGCTAAAATTACTACTCAAAAATGCTTATCTAATATCCTTACCCTTGACGTTGAAAGGACTAACAACTTGATTTCAATGTTTGAAAAATTAAACTTTTGAAAAACTTTAGTAGTGAAGATATTTGTAAGTTGTTCTTGGTTATTAAGATACTTCAATTGAACCTCTATCTTCTGAACCAAATATTGAATAAAGTGCTACTTCAAATCAAAAATCTCTTACCTATTGGGATGGAATGGATTAGTTTCCAATTATATAACACCTATATTATCATAAAATTTCATTGTAGGATGATTTTATTTGCTCCCAATTTATTTTATAAAATTTTAGAGATATAATGGGTAGATGTACAATAATGGGGGATAAAAGGGGGGCTTAAAATGACACTTTTTAACTGAGAATAACAATAATTGAAGTTAGATTGAGTTTTAGAGACATTTGGAAAAAGAATTTGACAATAATGAAAAAATATGAATTATGAAATTCTGAATGTAGTTTCTAAATTTATATATATTTTTGAAATATTTAGATAATAAAAGTGTATAAAATTTCTAAATTTATGGATATGTTTTGACACTTTTTGATGAAAATATAAAGAAATTACATTAATATAGACACATTTTTTTAGTAAACGAATGAATTATTGTATGAAATTTCATATATGGATAAATGAAATGTTGAAGATTAATTAAGATATTTTTTTATTAATTTTTTAATATTACATACATATATATAATAATTTTACAAGTCAAGACAACTAAAAAATTAGAACTGCAAGTGTACATACACAACTTTTTGACCTTAACTTCAAGATTTTTTTTTTTTTTAAAGCATATCTAACCATGTGTAGACTAGTGTGGTAATTTTTTTATAAACATTTGATTAATGGTAAAAAAAAATTATAAAAGTATTTGTAAAAATATATATAATTAAAAATAATAGTTTATCATTATATATATATATATATATATATATATATATATATATATATATATATAAACTAGGCTTTCCCCTCTATAAAACCAATTCTTTAAACAATAAAATATGCTTAATTAGATGTGTTGACAAATAAAAAAAAGATTCTTAAATTTCTTAAAAATCATGTGGGCTATTCCATCAATAATTTTAGGTTAGGTTCAAACCTTCCAAAGCCTAAACCAAAATCACTTTTGGAGGGAAAGTAAAAAAGTCAAAGATTGAAATGTTTAAATGATGTATGAAATTTTGAATCCAATAAAGACTCATTAAATGCACTTTTTAGGGTGTGTATAATTTATATAAGGGTGTACGCCTTTTATAGTTCATGAATTTCATTTGTTTTCCCACAAAATTCACTCATTAATTCTACATTTTACAAACTTTAAACTAGTTTTTTCTTTTTTATTATAATTTTTTTATAAATTCTCCATTTAATTTATCTATATTACTATTAATTATTCAATTTTTACTCTAGACCTAGACTTATTTGTGTAAAGATAAGTAATGGAGTCCAGTCGTCACCACAAAATAACAATTAAAGAGCTAGCAAATGAAGAAATTGAAGTCAAGAGAGAAAAAAATAAAATTAAAAGAAGATAGGAAATAATCCATAAGAGCTTCTACACAATGTGAAGGTACTTCCTCCAAACTAGGTAATATTTAAAATTAAAAAAACATATTCAATTTTATAGAATTTAATTTAGATATGTCTTTAAATGAGATAAAATAACTTAATCAATCCTTATTGCATTGTGAAATTTTAAATGTATAACATCTAACTAATGAATTTGCCTCAAGTGATGGAACACATAGAGAAACACAATCTAATGAAGAGGAATTCACTTTGCCTATAGGGTCTAATGTAACTAGATAACAATATAGAATATCCCTTCCATGGTTGAAGTGGTAACACCATCTAATTTAATATGAAATATAGCTCTTAGACCCACACCTCCAAAAATATTGTGATGAAAACCAAGATATTTGGTTGAAATAGATGAGAAAATAATAGAAAATATGGAAGGTAAAATGGCAAAAAGACAAATTCAATGTTATGCTCACTGTGTATGATTCTATGATTTTGAGAATTAAATGCATACAAAATGATTTCAACTAATTGCTCATTTAGTAAAATTTTAAAAAATGCACATTATGATGCATAATTTAGGGTTAAAAACAAGTAATACAAATGGAACAAATAATTCAATAGTGAAGAATATATTTAATGAATTTAATGCAATAGACAATAGAATTATAAAAAAAAGTAGTAATATGGCAAGATGAATAATAATAGAATCTAAAGTGAGTAATTAAACATATAGAGTTTAATTTATTATTCAAAAAATACTTTCCTAGCATTGAATAAGAAAAATTTAATAAATGCCATAAAAATAAGAACAAGGCTTGATGACCCTTTCTTAACAAATTGTTGAGAATTTAGTGGTAAAATCCCATGAAAAGATAATATATTAGTTGAAGGAACATGACATTTGATTAAAAAAAATAGGAACGATAATACAAGTGTTTCATCTAATGTAAAATATATTGTTGAAATAAGATAAGATTAAAAATACTATGAGTTGGATATGAAAAATATTTATTGGACATGACTTAAAAATAATTTTATGCAAAAGTTACTGAAAATTTTAATGGATAATTGATAATTAGATAAATATAATTTGAGATGTGCAAGTATTTCTAATTTAAAATAAATCAAACACACATCACATATTGTTTTAGGATCCATGTTGAATTTTCCATGCATTTTGATAATTTTTATCATAAACATTTTACTTTACGTACTGATGAAATTATGTAAGAATTTATGGTGGCTTACCCACTTAAAATCTCAATAGATTTAATCACAAGAATTTTAGATTAAATTATGTTTAGATAGAATATGTAAAACTTGTATTGGTTTATCACATATGTTTAGATAGAATATGTAACACTTGTATTGGTTTATCACATTCAACCAACATTATACATAAATAAATTTCACTTGAATTTAGAAAGTAACTATTTTATTTTAGGATGTACAACTATATAAAGTATGTAAAAGAGTCATTAAGATGTGATTTGGTTAAGACCCAAGTATTTTTATCTAATTTCATGTTTGAATTCAATAAATATATTATCTACAAGTATGCAAGATGTCATGTCCCCTTTTCGGTTGACATCTTCAGAGTTGAGGATTAGCCTATTATGCGACCTTCGTAGGCTGATATGATGGATAGAGGGTCATAATGGAGCTTGGCTTGGCTTCAATTATCAAAATTTCTACAGTTGGTTTTCATTTGAGCTCTTTCAGACATGTTTGCCTGAGCTCCTATTATTTAGGGACTTCTGACATGTAGCGGAACACCTTTATTTTGGTATGGTCATGTGCAGAGTTACTCCCTGATTCACCAACTTCAGTCGGTTCGAGGATCGGACATTTATTAAGGGAAATATTAATATTTGATTGATTTAATTAAATATTAATTATTTGGTCTAATTTTAATTAAGAAACCCTAATTCTAATTTAAGAAAACCCTAATTAGGGCAAGCATACCTTTTTGAGGGTATAAGGGTTTCTCATGGGAGAGAGTTGGTAGATTATGAGATTATGATTATTGATTTTTGCTACAAATTCTTCTGAGAAGACTGAGCCAAGGGTTTCAGGATTTCATTTGCATTGGAGAACGTCCACTCTTCATTGTGTGTGATTTATAAGCTATGAGATATCCAGCTAGATCTATTGCTAAATTGAGAGATAGCTTCATACAGAAGTTATCACAGAGGTTTACAGGTATTTCTTTCATTAGTTTTTGATTTAGAAAATTATACTGTTAGGTTGTGGAGCTAAAAGCTTCACCCAGATGCAAACATGGAGGAGGTTGCTGAGTGTCATAGTCACCGACGTCGACAGGCAACCGACGTCGGTCAGGGGTCGACAGAAAAAAATTGACATCGGTAGGAGTCGGTCGATGTCGGTCACCTCCAGTCAGACAGGGACTGGCGTCGATCGCCTGTGCAGTTCCAGAACTAGTTGTTGATGAACAGTCAGTTAGTTGAATGGGTTGTTTGCATGTTAAAGACTAGTTCGAGTCTTGAGCCACTTGTCTAATTATTATATGCATGGGATCTATATAATAGACTCATGGGCTGTATTGTAAAGTGTAGAACCAAAAGAGTTCTTCCATTGGTAGAATCACAGGGGTTCTTCCAAGTATGTAAGATCAGGTTGATCTGCAGAGTGTGCAAGATCAGGTTGGAGATCTACATGGGTAAGTAAGATCAGGTTGGTCTACAGGTGTGTGTGTGCGAGGGTCAAAGGGAGATATGCGGGGGAGAAAGATCAAAGGTGACATCAACACATCAAGGAGTAAGATCAGGTGAGATCTACTTGGAGTACCAGTTCGTACTCAGTTGTACTGGCAGTATTGTACTGACTGGTTGAGGTGAACAACATCTCTATGTTAGCCGTTTGTTGTGACTTGTATTGAGAGAAGATTACTCTTGAAGGAAGATTACTGGTATGCCCACAAAGTGGATGAAAGAGTGTGATCTCTTTGTTGTAATTTCCTTCTAATTGAGTTGAATACAATTGTGTGTTGCCTCTCATATTTTGTGTTATTTCTATTTCTAGTTACTTGTACTTTTGGTATAATTTCGCATGTTTAAGTTGCTTATACAAAGGTAATCATATGTGCTCATAAATTTGACAAGTTGTGTAAGAGCTTTGGGGAACCTAGGTCCTATCAATTGGTATCAGAGCCAGGGTGCTGGTTCATAGCTTGATACCACTAACGTTGGGTGTCACAGTCACCGGCATCGGTCAGGCCAATCGACGTTGGTCAGGGGTAGACAGGAATGCAACCGACATCGACAAGAGTCAGCTGATGTTAGTCGCCTGTGCGGTTCCAGAACTGTCAGTTGCACGAATAGTTAGTTAACGAACTAGTTTTTTGCATGTTAAAGGCTAATTTTAGCCTTGGAGCTATGGATCTAATTATTGTAATTGGATGTCTAATTATTATTTGCATGAGATCTATTTAAGAGACTCATGGGCTGTATTGTAATTTGTTCTAGTTTGAGTTGAGCTTGGTTAGCTCCTTCTGAGAATGAATAGAGAAAGGGTAGCTCCTCCTAGTTCTACAGGGGTGCCGAGTGTGTATGATCAAGGAGATCTGTGAGATAACAAGATCTGGTAGAAGATCCACCGAGGTACTGGTTTGAAGAATCATAAGGACTTGGTGAGGCAAGGACAAGGGTTCTTCAGGGTGTAGAGATATCTACATGGTAAGTATGATCAGTTGATTTGCAGGTGTTTGTGTGTGCAAGGTCTAAGGTGGATCTGCAGGATAGCAAGGTCAAAGGTGATGGGCAACACAACAGGTAACAAGATTAGGGGAGATCTACTTGAAGTATGTTGAGTACTTGGAGTGCATGGAGTACTCAGATTTGGAGTACATGGAGCACTTGTGGAGTGCATGGAGCACTTGTGTACTAGAAGTAGTGATACTGACTGGTGGTACTAGCAGTAGTGATACTGGCTGGTTGGAGGTGAACACCAACTCTATGTTTGAGTTGTGTGTTAGGATCATAAGAGAGAGAGTGAGCTCTTGAAGAGATTTACTGTTTATGCCCTAGAGGTGTGGGAGCCCTAGAGGTGTGTAAGGAAGAAGGTGGCATCTTATTTGTTGTATTTCCTTCTGGAAGAGTATTAATACAATTGGGTATTGTCTCTCATATTCTGTGTTATTTCTAAATTCTAGTTACTTGTGCATTGTGGTTAAATTTTGCATGTTAAGTTGCTTGTACATGGTAATCAATTGTGCTTCCTAGATCCTAACAGTGGAGTCAGAGCATGTTTGTTGTTCTAGATTCCTGACAAAGTGGTATCAAAGCTAAGTTTGCAGAGAGCAGGTTTGTGTTTGATTACAAGTCACTCTCAGGGGTTTCTGATTGAGTGGGAGTATAGCAATGGTAGAAGAAAGTAAGTTAATAATGGAGGAATTGAAAAGCACGAATGATCAATTACGGTGTTATGGAAAGAAAGAGCAGGTAAAGAAAAATTGTTGGTTGGTAGAAGATCAACATGAAGGAAATGAAGAAATAGATGTTGCAGGTGTTGTTGCACAGGATGCTCTGGGATGTTTCTTGGATAAAGTAGAATCTTAGTTTATAGATTCTATTGCCTCTTTCCATGCAGCCCCAAATAGAGGGGTTGGTGAGCCTTGTCAAAGTATTGGCAAAGGGGAAGTGTTGCTGAAATTGCAGGCAACCAACACATGGGTGTTGAAGAAGGTCATGTAGGTCCCAGTCTTGAAGATGCGGCTAATTTCTTCAAGAAAGTTGGGTGATGAGAGATGCACAAGAACTCTCACAATAGATGCACTTGAATTAACAGGTGGTAAGAAAGCAGGTACTCTTTATCTACTTGCTTGTATTACTGATTCTTCTTCTGTTGCAAGGACGTGGCTTTGTAGGCTTGGTCACATGAGCAAAAAGGAGATGCATGTTCTTAAGAGGAAGTTAGATGTGTTTGACAGACTTAAGAACTAGAAAGACTTGGTGTTTATGAAGGAGATGACGTATAGAGATTAGTGGAGAAGGCTGGACATCTCTGAGCAGGGCAGTTTGGATAGGGTTTTGATCCATGGAGAGCTCACGGGTAAAAAGTCATCACTCACAAGAAAACACAGGTATCAACATCGGTTATGGGAAATCAGCGTCGAATAGATAGGTGCCAACATCGGTCATGTGTAGACCAGAGGAGTCGGTAGTGTCGGGCAAGTGGAGACTGATGTCGGTAGGATAACTAGTGTCGGCGACCTGGATAGTCGCATGGAATCGATGTCGGTCGGATGCAGACTGTGTGGTGACCGAGGTCAGTCACTGGAACATATTTTGGGCAGACAATAAGCTGTCAAGGAGTCTCAAACACCCATGTGGAGGACTGAAAGGGTAAGTAAGCCTCAAATTCATTATTCCTCTTCTTTATACTAGTTGCTCACTACAGAGCAGGAAGGATCCAGGAAACAGTGGGAGCATGGCATGAATAGGATGTAGAACCAAATGGAAGATTTGGTAGGGTTGCCAGCCAGTATGAAAGCACTAAGAGATGAATGGATTTCTTGGTTAAACAATAGAGAGAATGGACACGTGAGATAGAAGGCCATGTCATATGGTCTTGAGGAAGCTATAGGACAGTGGTACAGGTTTTGATAGGTGGATGACAAAGCACAGCTTTAGTCAATGTCATTGTAACCATTGTGTTTATCTTACCAGGTGGATGATGGTCACGACATTATCTTGTTACTGTATGTGGAGGATGAGCTTGTTATAGGTTCAAACATATAGGGTTTTGCTGAGCTAAAGGTAAGGTTAGTTCAGTGGTTTGTCATGAAGGATTTGGGAGCAGTGAAATTCTTTGGCATGAGAGACATGGAAGATCATAGGTTGATTTTATCTCCAGTGGGAGTTGATGTGAATTAGGTGTTGGCAAGGTTCATTACGCAGGATGTAGAAATAGAGCACACCAAGGGCTGGACAGTTCAGTGTCCGAAATCACATGAGGTCTGGTATAGACCTGAGTTTTCCCCAGCAGTGGGAGCTGTCAAAGAGTTAGGATCCAATTCGGGGAAGTGGGTTCTCAGGTATTTGAGAGGGACCAACAGCAAGTATACATGCTATGCATGGTCAAGACTTCACTACATGGGTCTGTAGGTTTGGATGTGGCAGGTTACTTGGATGACAGGAGGTGCATCACAGGTTTTGTGGTGGTTGGTCTTCAAGGTTGAGATTGAAGAGGGATACAAGCCAAAAAACAAATTAGATGGTGTACAGGTATAGGTACAGTGCAGCTATTTATCTCCAAGTGGGAGATTGTTAGGTTGTGGAGCTAAAAGCTTCACTGATGCAAAAATGGAGGAGGAGGTTGCTGAGTGTCACAGTCACCAGCATCGATCAAGCCAACCGACGTCGGTCAGGGGTAGACAGGAATGCAATCAACATCGGTAGGAATTGGCTGATGTCAGTCATCTCCAGGCAGACAGGGACCAACGTCGGTCACCTGTGCAGTTCTGGAATTATCGGTTGCACAAACAGTTAGTTAATGAACTAGTTATTTGCATGTTAAAGGCTAATTTTAGCCTTGGAGCTGCAGATCTAATTATTGTAATTAGATTTCTAATTATTGTTTGCATGAGATCTATTTAAGAGACTCATGGGCTATATTGTAATTTGTTCTAGTTTGAGTTGAGCTTGGTTAGCTCCTTTTGAGAGTGAAGAGAGCAAGGGTAGCTCCTCCTAGTTCCATAGGGGTGCCGAGTGTGTATGATCAAGGAGATCTGTGGGATAGCAAGATCTGGTAGAAGATCCACTGGGGTACTGGTTTGAAGAATCATAAGGACTTGGTGAGGCAAGGACAAGGGTTCTTCAGGGTGTAGAGAGATCTACATGGTAAGTATGATCAGTTGATTTGTAGGTGTTTGTGTGTGCAAGGTCTAAGGTGGATCTGCAGGATAGCAAGGTCAAAGGTGATGGGAAACACAACAGGTAACAAGATTAGGGGAGATCTACTTGAAGTATGTTGAGTACTTGGAGTGCATGGAGTACTCAGATTTGGAGTACATGGAGCACTTGTGGAGTGCATGGAGCACTTGTGTACTAGAAGTAGTGATACTGACTGGTGGTACTAGCAGTAGTGATACTGGCTGGTTGGAGGTGAACACCAACTATATGTTTGAGTTGTGTGTTAGGATCATAAGAGAGAGAGTGAGCTCTTGAAGAGATTTACTGTTTATGCCCTAGAGGTGTGGGAGCCCTAGAGGTGTGTAAGGAAGAAGGTGGCATCTTATTTGTTGTATTTCCTTCTGGAAGAGTATTAATACAATTGGGTATTGTCTCTCATATTCTGTGTTATTTCTAAATTCTAGTTACTTGTGCATTGTGGTTAAATTTTGCATGTTAAGTTGCTTGTACATGGTAATCAATTGTGCTTCCTAGATCCTAATAGTGGAGTCAGAGCATGTTTGTTGTTCTAGATTCTTGAAATATACAGATAGAGATCTTTAGATCAGGTGTTCAACATTCAGGCCACACTAGATTCTATTTGCTCTTATATAGAATTTGTACATATTTGTGCAAATCCATACCATTTTGTCGCAGGCTAGACAGCGCCGCAGGGGACTCAGAGACCGACATCAGCATCCCAGATACTGACATCGATCGATTGGAGACCGATGTCGGCAGAGTAGCCGACTGACAGAGATCAACATTGACAGTATATTGACCGAAGATGGTAGTATAACTGACGTCAGCGACTGTGTGTCGACACAACAACCCGAGCAGTCCAGATTTAGAGTTATTGTCCAGTTGCTAGAACAATCAAGTTTTTTTGAAGAATGTTTCATATTATTTTACATGCATGACAGAGACTCAATTTTGTAATCATCTAGAAGAACAATAAGATAATTGATTTTCCAGATAAGATATTATTTTGCTATTCATTATTTATTTGAAATTATTTTGAAAAAATTGCAATTTGTTCTTATTTCATACAAAAACACAAAAAAATCAGAATACACAGAAAAGCAATTCAAAATATCCAGTTTCAGAATTGAAGAAAAAGGGGATATTACAGTGGTATCCAAGCTTTTGTTTTTCTACAGTCCCTATCGGTTGGGGATATTACAGTGGGTAGATCAGAGGTTGGTCCTACCATCTTGTTGGGTAGTTGGGTAGATTGGTCATTAAATCAGCTAGTTCATCATGATTACTTCAAGGACTCAGAAACAGTGGGACAAGGATATGGAGATGCTTAAACAAGGTTTGAACAAGTTGAATGAATTTCTTTCAGACCCTACAATAGAATCCAAATTAGTACGGTGTATGACATCCATTTTGAGAGGGTCCACATCACAAAACAAAAAGATGGAGAAACAAGAGGTCTCAACAGGGGTTGATGGCAGACCTACACCAATTTTTAGACATGTTGATTTGGCTCAAGAGGATATGAGGGCAGCCATGGGGTGTTGGGAGATAAACCAGAAGCACACAATTTGATTACCAAACCAAGCAACTTAATATGCGGAAATTAACCAGATTCACCAAGTAACTAGAATTCAGAATAACACAAGATATGAGAGACAATACACAAATTGTATTAACACTTTATACAGAAAAGAATACAATAAAGAAGATGCCACTTCTTCTCCACCACCTTACAGAGGTTTCCCACACCTCAAGTGAACAGTAAATCTTCTCCCCAAAGCTCTCCCTCTCACAGGTCCCAACACCCAATTCAAATACAGAGTTGGTGTTCACCTCCCGTGCTCCACGCACAACACAAGTGCTCCACGCACTCCACAAGTACTCAAGGTACTTCAAGTAGATCTCCCATGAACCTGCAATAACCTGCACTTCAACAGACCATACTTATGGAAGGAACTCCCTTGCCTTCCTCTCTTGCTCTATCCGAGTACACACCTGTACTCCAAGTAGATCCTGCCTGATACTGCTCCCTATTGTGTTGCTGTCTATATGACCTTGCACACCTGTAAATCAAACAACGGTTCTGCTCACCTATGAACCTTGACCTTGCACACACATACACCTGCAGATCAACGATCTTACTTACCATGTAGATCACTCTACACCCTGAAGAACCCTTGTCCTTGCCTCACCAAGTCCTTATGATTCTCCAACCAGTACCAAGCTTGGCACTGATAGGGAACTAGGAGGAGCACCCTTACTCACTTCACACACAGAAGGAGCAAACTTTTCTCAACTCAAACTAGAACACTTTTCCAATACAACCATGAGTCTATTATATAGATCTCATCCAAACAGTAATTAGACATCTAATTACAATAATTAGATCCGCAGCTATGAGTCTAAAATTAGCACTCATCATGCAAACACTTGGTTCGTTAGCTAACTGCCCGTAATTAGCTCGCAGTCAAACCACACAGGCGACCGACATCGGTCCCTGTCTGCCTGGAGGTGACCGACGTCGGCCGATATATGACCGACGTCGGTTGCTTCTTTATGCTCTCCCGCCGACGTCGACTGATCAGACCGACCCCAACTTCTCTGCAACTCAGCAACCTTCAGAAACCTCCTCTCCTATTTGCATCAGTGAAGCTTTTAGCTCCACAATCCTAATAATCTCCCACTTGGAGATAAACAGCTGCACTGTACCTGTACCTGTACTCCGTCTAATCTATTTCCTGGTTTGTATCCCTCTTCAAGCTCCCACCTGAAGACAACCCACCACACAACCTGTGATGTACCACCTGTCATCTGAGTACCCTGCCACATACGAACCTACAACACCTGTAGTGAAGTCCTGACCCTGCATAACAACACCTGCTGCCGGTCCCTCTCAAAAAACTGAGAACCCACTTCCCCGAATTGGCTCCTAACTCTGACAGCTCCCACTGCATGGGAATACTCAGGTCTATACCAGACCTCATGTGATTTTGGACACTGTACCTGTCCAGCCCTTAGTGTGCTCTGGTTCTGCATCCCGAACCTCGCCAACACCTGATTCACATCAGCTCCCACCCGAGACAAAATCAACCTGTGATCTCCATGCCTCCCATGTCAAAGAATTTTGTTGCTCCAAACTCCTCATGACATGATACTGAACTAATCTTACCCTTAGCTCAGCAAAACCCTGTATGTACACCCCTGCTAGCTAGCATATTATCCACATACATCGACAGAATGATGTTGCAATCACCATCCCCCTGGTAAGTCAAACCACAGTAGTTACCCTGACATTAACTGAAGCCATGCTTCATCCTCCACCTGTCAAACCTGGTACCATTGTCCTGCAGCTCCTCAAGACCATATGCCTGGTCTTCCGTCTCACGTATCCATTCTCTCTATTCTTCTACTAAGGCATCCATTCGTCTCTGTGCTTTCATACCTGCTGGCAACCCTACCAAAACACACCTGTCTGGTTCTCCTCCAAGGAATCACATCCTCATCCATGCCAAGCTCACACCTATTTTTTTGGATCCTTCCTGCTCTACAATCAGCAACATGTATAGAGAAGAGGAACAACGAATTTGAGGGCCTACTTACGTCTTCAGTCCTCCGTATGGGTGTTTGAGACTCCTTGACAGCGTGCTGTCCACCCAAAATCCGTTACAGTGACCGACCTCGGTCACTCCACAGTTTGCATCCGACCGACGTCGGTTCCATGCGTCTATACCTGACTACCAACCTGCCAACGCTGGTGTCCCTGCTGCCGACGTCGGTCCTCCTAACCGACATCGGTCTTACATACTGCCGACGTCGGTCCCATGACCGACATCGGTCTTACCCTACCCGACATCGCCGGCTTCGGTCTGCACATGACCGACATCGGCACCTGTCTGTTCGATGCCGGTTCCTCTTGACCGACATCGGTACCTGTGTTCACCTGTGAGTGATGACTTTTTACTTGCGAGCTCCTTTGAATCAAAACCCATGTCCAAATTGCCCTGCTCAGAAGTATCCAGCCACATCCACTGGGTTCTGTCCGCCATCTCCTCCATAAACACCAAGGCTTTCCAGTTCTTAAGCTTGTCAAATATATCTGTCTTCTGCTTAAGAACATGCATCTCCTTCCTGCTCATGTGACCAAGCCTACGAAGCCACATCTCTGCAACAGAAGAAAAATTAGTAATATAAACAAGTAGATAAAGGGTACCTGTTTTCTTACCACCAGCTAATTCAAGTGCATCCGCTGTGAGAGTTCTTGTGCATCTCTCATCACCCAATCTTTCTGAAAAAATAGCCATATCTCCAAACCTGGGCCCTGCATGACCTTCATCAACACCTGTGTGTTGGCCGCCTGCAATTTCAGCTTCACTTCCCCTTTGCCAATTCTTTGGCAAGGCTCACCAGCTCCTCTACCTAGGGCTGCATGGAAAGAGGCAACCGAATCTTTTATCCAAGATTCAACTTTATCCAAGAAACCTGCAAACACATCCTATGCAACAACACCTGCTACATCTGTATCTTCAGTTTCTTCATGCTGATCTGCTACCAACCAACAATAATCTTTTACCTGCTCTTTCTTTCCATAGGACCATGAGTGACCATCTGTGCTTTTCAACTCCTCCATTTTTAGCTTACTTTGATCTGTCGTTGCTCTACTCCCACTCAATCAGAAACCCCTGAGAGTGCCCTGTAACCAAAACACAAAACCTGCTTCCTCCAACCTGGCTCTGATACCACTTTTTGGGAGATAAACCGGAAGCACACAATTTGATTACCAAACCAAGCAACTTAATATGCGGAAATTAACCAGATTCACCAAGTAACTAGAATTCAGAATAACACAAGATATGAGAGACAATACACAAATTGTATTAACACTTTATACAGAAAAGAATACAATAAAGAAGATGCCACTTCTTCTCCACCACCTTACAGAGGTTTCCCACACCTCAAGTGAACAGTAAATCTTCTCCCCAAAGCTCTCCCTCTCACAGGTCCCAACACCCAACTCAAATACAGAGTTGGTGTTCACCTCCCATGCTCCACGCACAACACAAGTGCTCCACGCACTCCACAAGTACTCAAGGTACTTCAAGTAGATCTCCCATGAACCTGCAATAACCTGCACTTCAACAGACCATACTTATGGAAGGAACTCCCTTGCCTTCCTCTCTTGCTCTATCCGAGTACACACCTGTACTCCAAGTAGATCCTGCCTGATACTGCTCCCTGTTGTGTTGCTGTCTATATGACCTTGTACACCTGCAAATCAAACAACGGTTCTGCTCACCTGTGAACCTTGACCTTGCACACACATACACCTACAGATCAACGATCTTACTTACCATGTAGATCACTCTACACCCTGAAGAACCCTTGTCCTTGCCTCACCAAGTCCTTATGATTCTCCAACCAGTACCAAGCTTGGCACTGATAGGGAACTAGGAGGAGCACCCTTACTCACTTCACACACAGAAGGAGCAAACTTTGCTCAACTCAAACTAGAACACTTTTCCAATACAACCATGAGTCTATTATATAGATCTCATCCAAACAGTAATTAGACATCTAATTACAATAATTAGATCCGCAGCTATGAGTCTAAAATTAGCACTCATCATGCAAACACTTGGTTCGTTAGCTAACTGCCCGTAATTAGCTCGCAGTCGAACCACACAGGCGACCGACGTCGGTCCCTGTCTGCCTGGAGGTGACCGACGTCGGCCGATATATGACCGACGTCGGTTGCTTCTCTATGCTCTCCCACCGACGTCGGCTGATCAGACCGACCCCAACTTCTCTGCAACTCAGCAACCTTCAGCAACCTCCTCTCCTGTTTGCATCAGTAAAGCTTTTAGCTCCACAATCCTAACATGGGGAATGAGTTGTCTATATCATCTTTGCAAGAAGCTTCACTTGAGACTTCTACATTAGAGGCCAGCATAGAGCATGCTAATGATATGGATAATAATGGTATGGATTCTTTGGATGATCATATCGCTACTTCATCTTCACATCATGAACATAAAACTTGGAAGGATATGGAAAGGACACAAAATTTATGTGATATGTGGTCACAAAGGGCCAAGGAAGTTAGATTAGTAGCTGCCAATGCAAGAGAGCACCTTCAAAACATAAAAGGGAAGGTCAATCTCTCCAACATGGAGAGACAGAAAGGAGTCACAATAGGGTCTTCTTATGATGACTTACAACGAGATCTACAGGTGTCACAGTTTCAGTCAGAGGAGGTGACCGTGGATTTGGAGCGTTCACAGTCTTTACCATCCCCAGACCTAGTTCATTTATATATTGAGGTGGTTGGTGGTGAGTACGTTCCTACAGTTGTTGCTGAGGTACATGTTGTTGGGGCTGACACACATGTTCAGGATTTGGGAGTACCTGGTCTTGATGAGTTTGTGATACCAGTGGAGTCGAGTCTCCAGATTGATTCTTCTCACATAGATGAAAATATGGTACAGTTGGTTGTGCCACATTTACAGAGGGATCAGTTGTGGTGTGTGGGGCAGTATGTTGATGCTTCTGCGTATAATTTTTATTGCATTGAATCATTCATGGAGTATTTGTTGGATAGTGTAGGTGTTCGTCTGGACTCACATAAAGTGACATAAGAGGTTCTCATCCAAGGTACTAGTGCTATTAGCAGATTGGGTGGGGAGATCATAGTGATCCTTTCTACTATGCTACCTCACAAGGATTTTGAGGTGGAGTTTGTTGAGTGGGTTGCATAGGGTCCTATCCAACCTAAAACTACTTGGAGTTAGAGTTTGGAGCCATCTATAGATTCCCAGTTCGGTGATAGTGAGCCAGTGGTGGAGTTTGGGGGTTCCTACCAGCATTATATAGTGGGGTATGCTCATTATTTTTATTTTGACCCAGAGATAGAAGATTTGATTTCACACAGGTGTAGATCGGCTCCAATTTCTTACCATCCATTATGAGATGGATTGGCACCATCTTTTGTAGATGGGATTGGCAGTTGCAAGTTACACAGCTTGTAGTATCGACACATCCAAGGCAGTTGTGATTTTAGAGATTGGTTGAGTTGCATTCACCAGTTTGATTATGGATTCCTCTTGGTTCTATTTCAAAGGATATTGTAGGAGCTTGCGTTGATTGTCATCAGTATAGATCATGACTACATATGGGATCCAGGTGGATTGATTGGTTTGTTGTTCCGAGATTGCTTGGGGACAAGCAATTTCAGGAGGGGTGGATTGTTATGTCCCCTTTTCAGTTGACATCTTTAGAGTTGAGGATTAGCCTATTATGTGACCTTCATAGGCTGATATGATGGATAAAGGGTCATGATGGAGCTTGGCTTGGCTTCGATTAGCAGAATTTCTATAGTTGGTTTTCATTTGGGCTCTTTCAAACATGTTTGCCTGAGCTCCTATTATTTAGGGACTTCTAACATGCAGCGGAGCACCCTTATTTTGGTATGGTCATGTGCAAAATTACTCCCTGATTCACCAGCTTCAGTCGGTTCAAGGATCGGACATGTATTAAGGGAGATATTAATATTTGATTGATTTAATTAAATATTAATTATTTGGTCTAATTTTAATTAAGAAACCCTAATTCTAATTTAAGAAAACCCTAATTAGGGAAAGCATACCTTTTTGAGGGTATAAGGGTTTCTCATGGGAGAGAGTTGGTAGATTATGAGATTATGATTATTGATTTTTGCTACAAATTCTTCTGAGAAGACTAAGCCAAGGGTTCCAGGATTCCATTTGCATTGGAGAACATCCACTCTTCATTGTGTGTGATTCAGAAGCTATGAGCTATCAACTGACTATTGCCAAATTGAGAGATAGCTTCGTACAGAAGTTATCACAGGGGTTTACAGGTATTTCTTTCATTAGTTTTGATTTAGAAAATTATATAGATAGAGATCTTCATATCAGGTGTTCAGTATTCAGGCCGCACTAGATTCTATTTGCTCATGTACGGAATCCGTACAGATCCATGCAAATCCGTACCGTTCTATCACAGGCCGGACAGCACTGTAGGGGACTCAGAGACCGACATCGGCATCCCAGATACCGACATCAGCCAACTGGAGACCGACGTCGGTAGAGTAGATGACTGACAGAGATTGACATCGATAGTATATTGATCGACGATGGTAGTATAACCGATGTTGGTGATTGTGTGTTGACACAGCAACCCGAGCAGTCCAGATTTAGAGTTATTATCCAGTTGTTAGAACAATCAGGTTTTTTTGAAGAATGTTTCATATTATTTTACATGCATGACAGAGACTCAATTTTGTAATCATCTAGAAGAACAATAAGATCATTGATTTTCTAGATAAGAGATTATTTTGCTATTCATTATTTATTTGAAATTATTTTGCAAAAATCACAATTTGTTCTTATTTCATACAAAAACACAAAAAAAATCAGAATACACAGAAAAGCAATTCAAAATATCTAGTTTCAGAATTGAAGGGAAAAAGGGGATATTACAGTGGTATCAGAGCTTTTGTTTTTCTACAGTCCCTATCAGTTGGGGATATTACACAAGATAAACACATAAGGAAAAATGTTAGATAATCAATTCCAACTCTGTAAGGATAACTTCTTAATTGAGACCATTGATTTAGTTGTGGAATTTGGTAAAAAATACACACTAAAACTAAAAAGTGAGGTTTAATCCTGACACCATATTTCAGTTCAATTTAGAATTATGTACATATTAGATTCAGACATGCATTTGATAACACAAAGGACAACATAAATATTTTGAGGGAGTACCACTTTTATATGAGCTATGATAGATCGATTATCCATAGTTTTTCCAAGGTTTTTTTGAGATATTTTAAAGAAATATGATTTAAAAATAAATCACGTTCAATACACACTACATTTGGTCAAATAATTATGCATAATAATTTAAAAATTATCAAATATTTTACTAGTTAAACAGGTGCATAAGAAGACCGGGGTTCAAATTTTTTAGATTTTATTTGATGTTGAACATGGAAAAGGGGAACATGATGGTGTAGGTGAATGTGTAAAAAAATCCCATAAGCAAGAGCATGGAAAACATAAGGATGGCACTGATTTGATTGATGTTGTAAGTATTGTGACTTGTTGTAATGATTTTTTTATCTTGGATTAGATAAAGATTCTCATGTTTGAGGATGATGAAGGAAGAAGATAAGAAAATATATGAATATTTTAGTATAGTAGATGGATTCAAGTATTTTACATTCTATTTAAAACTCAAATTATAGTTCATAGACTATTTATACTGGGATATGGCATGCTTTTGTTTGGGCTATATGAAATTTAATTGGAACAAATGTGACTTGAAATAATGGGTTAACAAATGGTATTGTAGACCCATAATGCCATGGAGAATAAAGATTCATTCTAACCACTAGGGGATCATGTAAAGGTATCATCGGTTAACTTTGACCACATCTAAGTGCTTGTGTAACTAGGTACATTTATTTATGATTTAAATGTAGCCTTATTTATATAAGTGATGTCTTAATTTTTTTCCTACATATCCTTAAAAAATGATTATACTTTAAATGTATTGCACATATTTATAATAATTGTACCTAAGAAAAATCATGAGAGAGCAAACTAGTACATGTCTCATTGTGTGGAGATAAAAAATAAATTAACCTCCACTATCACATATAGATAAGACCTAGTTTATTCCGCTAGATCTATGGTGGTTACAAGAGATTGAATTTGTAAATAATTTCATAAAACAATACTTGAAAATCGTTATTTGATGAATTTCAAACACATAAGGTGGTGATTCATTATTTACATTTAATTATCACTACAAATATTCAAATTATGAACTATCATGGATAATTTAATAGATTGAGTATTGTATCTTTATCCTTCACATGATGGTTTAGATAAATTGATGACCACTTTCCAAGAATACTTGGTCATATGAGTTATAAAAAAATTGGAACATTGTTATAAAAATACATAAATATAAATTGAAAGCCAACATAAGAAAAGATCTTTGTGCATGGAAATCAAGTATTCAATATGAAATACCTAGTTAAAAGATAAATCTTGGAGTAGTGCTCAATAAAATATAATAAAAGATGATGAGATTTATATTTAGTGTATGAGATGCATGAATTTAGATGAAACACTAGAACAAAAATTGAAAAATAAAAGTTCAATAAAATTTAAGGGTTCAAACATGAATATGTTTTTTCCTATTTTTGATAAAATATTTAGTTTTTTTAAATTTTAACAGGGATAATAATTTGTATGCTTAATATTTAGATTGTAATGTATGACATTTAAGCATATATATGAATGTAAAGTTGACTTGAAAATTGAAGTTGAAATTGACAAGTGTCTTATTCTAAAAAAAAAAGTACAACCAATAATAATATACTTATCATTTTATAATATTTAGTTTAATCTAGTAGGTGTTTGATAGTGAGAAACATGATAAGATACTAATGTGACAACTTAGGTTTAGAAATAGAGTATGTACATGTGTTCAAATAGGTTTGTGTTACATAGAAGGTAGTATAGTGCAGTCATGCCTATTGACTTTAGACTTTTTTACTTTGATTGTAAAGAATTATAACTATTTTATCACTTACCTTTATGTTTATTGAGTAGGTTAACATATTCAAACTATATAAGTTTTGTGCAAAAACCTATATTTTGCATCTCCTTTCTTTTAAAACCCATGGTGTAATTTGATACATAAAAACCTACAGAATAAATGTGGAAGTGTAATAGGTTGAGCTAACTCGAATCTCCATCATTCATGATTGACTAAAACCTACAAATACATATGTTATGATAAGGGAATCAAGCCATAAGTAGTTCTCCCATAGAGAGATTGTGTAATTTTTCTCCCTAACTATATGTATGCAAATATAAATTTGACTTTATACTGAAAATGTTAGTTCTTGATTTGATTTGAAATATCTGGACTTGGATTGTGACTATTCCTACTAAATGATCTAGAATTTTGGAATAACAGGGTAGTTTTCTCAATGCACAGTAGTGTAATAGATATATTCCATGTAGATATCAAGTCCCTTGATGAATATAATTTATTTTGTATTTATATTGAACCTTTTGAATAATCTCCTTTAACCTAATTGTGAAACATCTCGGAAGAACAAAATTAAAATTTATAATTTAAAAAGCTATCTATTAAATGGAATAGGGATAACGTTATTGTAGGTGCACAAGTCTATTATACCGAACCAGTCTTCCTAGAGTATACTTGTCTAATAAAAGAAAAGACAACTATCCTATTATTAGATAGTCTAAGAATCATATAAGGCAACTCGAGCATTGACTTGGAGATTAGTATGTAGTAGTGATAAAAAAATAGGGGTCAAGCCTACATATAAATAAATGGCTAAAAAAATGGTTAATAAAAGTCATATATTTAAACATAAGTCACGTGGTTTAAGATATGAATATAATTAACATTTTTACATACTTATGACTAAATTTAAGAATCTATAATTTACTAAATATTATACATTTACATCATTTGTCATTTTTAAAAATGTGATACTAAAATTCTTATTGAGTTTTTAAATGTGTAAGGACATGTTATATGGTCTTGATATTATTTCATTTCCTCCATTTGTAATCGGTCCTTGATGATTTTTTTTATCAATCTGATTGTGATAACTTCCTCAAAATATTCTTTATATATTGCACTACCAATTTGATGCCTCAATAATATATGAATGCCATAGCTCTTGAAATTATTGTTTCAAATTTTTTGAAAAGATGCCTCATCCATTTATCGTCTATTATATTCTGAAAATTTTATTGCAAAACCATTGACACCAATATGATAAGTGTATGAAGATATGGGTTTGATATCAGTTCTATGTTTTTTGGACTACTGTTAAACCTTGTTCCTATCTATACTACCACACTATATGCAATTTTGTTCTTTATAACTTGTATGTAAGTTTAATCAAATCAGTCCTTCAGAAATATTGTTTTTCCTCTATAAAATATATGAAACTTTATTTATTCTTTCTCAATTAAGATTTCATTCTCTATATTCTAATAAAATTGAGAATATAAAATTGTGTCTATATTAGTAAAAAAAATTAAACTGAAAAACTAAGGTTGAACACTTTTATAATTAATTTTTGTTTTTAAAATTAAAATTAATAGTAATTATTAATTTAGAAGTTGAAGTATTGTAAATCATTATAATAATATTCTTATCAACCTAAGATCACACATCACCATTTTAGTTAATTTAATATTATTTGTATATCCTCTCCGTTTATTAACTCAATAGTTGTGATATGATAAAAACACCAACAATGTCTAGAATCTAGTCATTTTAATTTTCTAAAAGTAATTATATGTAAATGGGTATGAATAATGTTTGAACTCATAGTAACCTAGTACCTAAAAATATAAAATAGTGTATGTTTTGTTTCTTGTTAGAAACACTAAAAATTGGCCCTAGCTTGGTTTGTATATTATACGAACCTTTTTTCAAATTCTATATTTATAATTATTGCAATTAATTTGAAAAAATAATTATAGTAAACATGTATAATAGCTGATAATTTTATGAAGTTTACGAAATTTCATCATCTTGCATTCCTAATTTGTTTGGCTCTATCTTAAATATCAAATTTTGTTTTTCAATTTGGTTATATGATAATGTTAATAAGATTGTGATTAGTAGTGATATTCAAATTTATATTGAGATTGAGATTTAGATATTTTTATTTATATTTCATTTTATAATTCCTTGGGAATGGATATGCCATGTTGATACTTAGGTGGATGAGGTGACTGCAGGTATTTGTTGTGGGATGTTTTTTTTTTTTCATTTCAGTGTTTTTAAAATGAAAATATAGAAATTATTACAACAAGTTCATAAGGAAGAAAGAGTAAAATAATTTAAACCACACAATGGAGAAAGACTGAACAATAATCAATTATTAATTTATTTATTAAGTATAATATATTTATTTAATTTAAATATCTAATTATATGTTTGAAGACAAAATCTAGATGATGATTATTGAAATGATATTGAGATTAAAATTAATAATATTTGGATTTAATATGATCAATTGATAATATATTTATAAATTATATCAACATATTCATAATCCTCCTAATGAGAACCATGAAGAAAAATAAATAAATGAAGTTGAGGAGCGAGATATTGAGAAGGAGGTAAAAATACTAAAAAAAAATTGCATTATGCCTTGCTTATTGTTGTTTACAAATAATTTCATAACTTATGTAAGTTTTAGATTTGAGAATAAGGTTTTTCTATCCTGCACCAAAAAATATAAAATAGTGAAATAAATGGGTTCAAAAATAGTTTTTTACGTTGTGTGGGTAAATGTAAATCCTATATAATGGAGATGGGAGAATGTTTTGAACCAAATAATTTATTTATTTACATTGGTCATAGGAACATAACCTTTCAACCACATACCTAAGTTAAATTTTATATATATGAATGATTATGGAAAAAATTCAACTATCTCAAAATTGAAACAAGCCAATATGTGGTGAACTACCTTCCTAATTACCACCTTTGCCAATATAAATATCATTTCAATAGGAGAATGGAAATGTCATTGATGTGACTTTAGAAATTAAATCACCCAATTCTTGTCAGTAATGTTTTGAAGGTAGTAATACATATCTATATTGAAGCCTATGATTCTCTATTCTCTAGGAGATTGTAAGAGTATTTGTAAGAAAACATATACACAAAGGTATGTTCAAATTTATGATAATTATTTTCTTTAATTTTATTATTTATTTTAATTCAATTTAAAAATAATAATCTTTAAAAAATTTCACATGTTTATGTTGAAGGTTTTTATTGTTTCAAATATGTTGGAATTTAAAAATAAAGAATGTTTCAATTATATTTCCATTTAGAATATCTTTGAATAATTTCATATATTTTTTGTTTTGATTAAGATAAATCTATTTTTGATGTCTCATGTGGAAGCTATCCTTAGATATAATGGGAGGTTCAGATAACCATGCTGGCATTCAAAAGATAAAAATATAAAAACATACCAAAGAAATACGAAAATATAACCAAAGGAAAACAACAAGAAAGATAAGAGAAAAACTAATTTTAATTGGTACAAAAACCCACCAATTTTAGCTAAATTGAAAACCATCCTAGACTCATGGAGAAGAGGCCCAAGTCTCCCACCACCAATTTTGATTGGATCAGGAACCAAGCATCTGGTTTTGGCTAAATTGGGAACCATCTTAGACATAAAGGGAGCTCCAGGTCTTCGAAAACCAATAACATAGACAAGACTTGAAATAGACCCAAGCCAAAAAATAAAAAACTAGTGGGGTCTCAAAAGAAACCCTAACCCTGTAAATCTCACTAAAAGAAAAGGCACTACATCTGAGCTTACAACTAAGGATTTTAGCTAGACCCCCAAACCTATTTAAAAAAATATATATAGGGATTTAACATATTCCCACATCTATCCTAGGATAGAAACAAGAGACAACACCCCATGGGGTAGTCTAGTTTCCCAAAGAGATCTCGAAACCAACTATAAGTACTCAATGAAATAAAACTTGATGAAACTCCTTTTTCACTAGTTGAAGCTTGAACCTAGGCAATCATTTGAAAATCTCAAGATCTTAAAGCAATCACTAGACTAGAACAACATTGAAACTTAATTTCATGAAGTTGGTTCCTATAATTACAAAGAGATAAAATTTGTAATTTCATGGAGAGGGTAATCCACTCACCCAGGCCTTCCATCCAAATCATACTAAAACCATTACCATTAGAACCATAACACTCATTAAAATGAAACAATCAGACTGTCCTCTAGTAGAGGTAAAACAAGAGACAAACATATCTAATCCCTCAATTCTAAAATAGGGAAAGTCCCCTAAAAGGGATGCACCATAAAGTGGAAAATGATATCCATAAATCTATCTTGGAAAGAGGCCCAAATTTTGCCATATTGAAGAAAGAGACCTCCCCAAAATAACCCAAACTAGGTCTCAACCAAATATTTGACCATTTTGATAGCATACTTGGATCTCCCATCACAATCCAAACATGATTCACCTCAGATTCCCTTTTCAAATTCACCAACTAAATAAAAAATCCATTTGAGATGATCATTTTGAAAGGTCATTCATGCTAGCAAAACCCATATTCAGAATAAATGGAATCCAAAAACTAACTACACCATAGTCTAAAACACTTCCAACATTTTCCTCAAGGTTAAAGCCAAAATAAAATGAAGAATCAATGCCCCTCATCCCCTGTTAGATTTGCATAACTAGACACTAAAGAGCTTATTAGAGGATCCTACAAGCAAACCAACCTCTTATTTGATCACCTCTTATTGAGGCCTACAAAACATAGCACTAAAAAACCCCCAACATTTTAGAAGGCTTGAAAGATAGTTGAGAGCCCTTTGAAAGATCCTTTCATCCCAGAAGTAAGACACACTAGCTTGCATAGCATGTCATGGAGAAATAATATCTAAAAATCACCTTACACATCATCATCTATAGTTTATTTTGAAAAACATAACTTTTATGTATCATCCCTATATCCTCACCCTCTCTTGCACCTAAATTCAAAATCCCACCCTTGCTCCCTTTCTTGTTCATCCTATTATTCTATTTAAAATGTTATACATATAAATAATTTTATTTACTATAAAATATGTGTTAGTTACATAACTATTTATATATATTTTTTTTAAATTTCATATAGCCCATTATTTTTAAGGACCAAACTAAAAATTAAATGTGAAGGTTCAAAGGAGGACACTAAGAAAATTCATGTTGACAATGAGGACACCACACATAGTGATGAAGGATAAGATATTCTAAATTTTTTATTAACACTAAAAATGCATTATGCTTCATTACTTACATCTATTATTGTAATGATGAAATTTGTTGTAGATGATGAAAGTGGAAGTATTATAAAACAATGTGTTAAGAAAATAAAGCCATACTCTAATTGTGGAGAATGAGGTACAGTGAAGTGTAATTGTACTTCAGTGTAATGTATGGATGTAATTTTTGTTGTATGGATAGATTTTAATATTTTAAAATATTATCAATGCATATTATTACTAAAACTATTGATGGTGTTATTGATGTTGAAGTTTGGATTGTGTTGGTGTTGAAGTTAATGTTTAATAGAAAGAAGAAAATGTAAATATAAGTTATTATCACCATAATTTTTGTTTAGTCTTATTTTTGTTGATATGGAGATTTTTACAGTATATCATATATAAATGTCATTGTAATATTAGTTTTTAAAACCTAAAATGATATTATTTTTTATTTTTTAATATTTAATAAAAATACACAAGATTATAAATCCTCCACTATATACTTATTTTAACATTTAAAATATTCTTTAATTATAAAAAATAAGATTGAGAATTTGGAATTTACACTAAAATTCACACTTATGTTATCTATAGATTTTTTTAAAAACCCAATACATCATCGGAATATCATCAATATTATGAATGGTAAATTATACACTTAAGAAAGATCATCATTTGATTTTCATATTACTAGACTATATATTTTTTATTATTATTAATTAGATAATAATTTATATGATATATATTTTTAATTTTTTTTTAAAATAATAAATGAACACATTCATAATGATTGTAAGAATAATCATTCCTCTTGAACTATTTCATATTTTGTAGCCATGTATAATAGCTGTATGTTTTCAAGAGTCCAATTGACTTAGATTTAGTTATTAATATAAGTAAATGAAATAATCTATAGGAAATTGAGACCCCAAAAAAAATATGGAACTAAAACCATTCATTACAACCTCAAAAACTATATAATAAATAGATGGAAATTTATAAATAGTTCATGTTTTAGTTGTTTTATAGGTAAAAACTAGTAAAATAGTGCTTAAAATTACAATTATGATATATAAATTGATAATTTTGAATTATCTAATAAAAAAACATAATACAAATATATGTATTTTCAAAATATAGTTAAATCCTATACACAAAAAAGTAGGAATTTTTTAAGGTCCCAAAAATAGAAACATAGCACTATCCTCTTATAAAACTTATAAAATATGTAAAAAAAAGTTTATAATATAAAAGAAAATTTTAAAATTCACCTTAATCTCTACATTGAAACCAAGATTCCAATAAAAATGACAAAGTCTCTAGCATTCTTACATAGTAAAACATGGCATTTGAATAAAAAGATGTTTGATATAGGTCTTCAATGGTTCAAGGTCAACCTTTAGCTAATAATGAATCCCTAGTGTATGGTCATGTGGCATGATTAATACTTCACTTAGGCATGGAATTCTACCTTCTCACTATTAGTGGTTAGGAGGTGGTTACATGTGTTGCTGACTAAACTAGTAGTCTACTAGGAAAAGTGGTTAGGTGTATGCTATATGAATAGAGAATATCAAAAAGACTTGAGCAACATAGGAGTAATGAAAGTAGAAGCATAGGTGTTCACAAATAAGTAGATGAAAATATGTGTGGTGGATTGGTGTTGGTAGCAATGGGGTGCAAGGTATTTGCATGGTTGATTTTGGCCGATGTGGGAAAAACTACTAAAGGGCCACCAAAATTGTGTTCAAGTCTCCCCAAGCTTCCTTCACGCACATGCAAACATATGCCACCTGAGCTCCATTTGATGAATTCGAGAAAATTTGGGTTTTAGAAATCTCTTGGAATGTAAAATAAAAAATCTATTAGTAATTTCTTTCATCTAAATATAAACTAAAAATTATATTGAAAATCTTGCTAGGTAGTCCTAGTTTCTCCTTGAAATACAAAACTTTAAAAATCTATTAAAAATTAATCATACAACCTAAAATCCTTAACTTTAAAAAAAAATGATTTTTATAAAAATCTTAGAAATAAATATTAAGATATATTAAAAGAAAAAATAAAAAAGAGAAGAAAATATTATTTAAAAATAAAAAATTTTATATAAAAGTTTAAAAGGGGATTTTTCCCAAAAAATACTATCTAGTGAATAGTTAGTTTAATTGCTGAAGTTGCTTGGCCCACAAAGAGCCCACCAGGGATCAATTTTTACTGCTTGCAAAACCTAACACAAGAAAAGGGATGAGGCTAAGATTGTGCCTTAGACGACTTTGGCAGAATGGATAACCCTCAGTCCTTGACTCTTAGCTTAAGATCATCGCATAAAGTGGTGATTCATAAAAAAACACACTACCTAAATGATATTTATGTAGACCCATAAATATGGAGAACATAAAACATGCTAGGTCTTGGAGAAGTATTCTAAGAATGCAAAAAAATATTCACAAAATAACTTTTCCACAATAAGTCAAGAAATATTTTAGATTAAAAGTAAATAAACAATAAAGATTTATTTGCTCACTTGAGTATTATAGAGTGCATAAAAATAAGAGTATATATAATTTTTTGAAGCTATCTTATTTTATTTCTATTGCTCACTTAAGTTGGATATGTGATTGGCCTAACATTAAGTGTAATCTTATCTCTATTATAATCCTAGATATGTGAAAAAATTAATTAGATTTATTAAGGAAGAAAACTAATTATTTTAACTTTGTTAAAGGTGTATAATTAAATATTGTATTAACAAATTTTTCATGAATTGTACTCCCTCTAACCAACATAAAAATGTATATTTTTTCATAATAAAAAAAATCCATATTTATAATAAATTATTTTGACCAATCATATAAAAAGAATATTTTATTCTTACAAAAAAATTATATCAAACGTAAGAAATGGTAGAGGCCACATCTAGTTGGTTATTCAAAACTCAAAAATAACAAAAGTCTAAGGATTTTGATACATATTAATAAGATAAAATGGTCCCTTACCTTGTGGTGAAATTATATAATATGACTATCAAATCAAACTAAGAAATACAAACTAAGTCTCCATGAGAATAGAAAGAGATGGGTAAAAATCCAAAAGCCAAGCAACCATAAATCCAAGCACCTAGATACATGAAAGAGTATCAAAGAACATAATCACAAAATATTTACAAAGAAAACTATAGACAAATTACATAAAATAAATTATAGAGTAATCCAAGAGTTGAATAAGGAAGCACCTCTATAGAACAACTTAGAATGCAAGAAAATGTCAACACTAGAATCCTTGGACACTAACTTCTAAAATGTCCTTCAAGATCTAATAAAATACCACTACTAAGAAATATTTTATGGTGTAAAATCCAAATACTTAATCTATGACTTATCTAAGCACCTCAAACACAAACTATCCAAGAATCCATGATTGGGAGAAAAACCCAAGACTACAATAAACTAATTGAAAGATAGATCATTGAAGCCTTTGATGATAGATTGAATAAATTTGATGTTAAAATTATGTCAAGTATTTTCTAATTAATTTTATGAATTCTTCCCATTAATAACACCTTCACAATGCTAATATCATTAAGAGGAAGGTGAAGATCTCCAAGGCAACCATGAAGTCTAATTGATATTAAGTCTCATAATAGTTGGTGGATAAATAAATATCCTAAAAACCATGACTTCAAAATAGAGGATATCTTGAATGATTAAATTGAACTACCAATGATTAGATCTTATTGATTTATAATATTTGATAATCAATAGAGAATCACTTTCTACAAATAATTTCTTAAACTTAAATTCAATAGTTTTTCTTAAACCTTTGAGAAGAGATAGTACTTTAGTCAATTTTTTTGAACACCAAAGAATGTATAAGGCATAATAGGATATTGCTTGACCCAAATTATATATGAAAATACCTTCACCTACATAAATACCTAGGGTGCCTATTGATTCCCCTTCAAAATTTATCTTCACATAATTATCACTTGGGGGCTTCCAAGAAGTCATTAACATTTTTCAAGTTTTGTTTCAATAAATTTAATTTTAAGAGAATATGGCATTAATATCCAATGGTTTTAGTTTTTGGTGTGAAAACTTTAGCCTTAACAACCTCTTTAAGGAGTGCCTCGATTTTATGAGAAAGAAATTCTTCAATGAGGGATGGGTTCCTCAATATTATATTACTTTTTTATTTTGATAAGATTCAGATGGTCAGAGATGTGGCCATATCTCAAATACCTATAATTTGATCCCCTCCTCTTTCTATCCTATTAATCCAAAAAAATTAATAGAACTAAACACTACCTAAAGTATTCTCATTTTTTAAATAAAAAAGACCAAATTATCTAGGTAAAATTGCAATGAAGGAGGACGTGGTTCAAGGTTTCAAACACAATAATGTAGAGTGACCATAGAATCATATAGCCTATGTGTGTCAAGATAAAAGAAGTAGATTCACCCAATGTCTACATGACATGAGTAGAGGGAAGGCCCAACATCCAAAATAGGAATAGATAATGTCTTTGTGTATGCATGTATCACACTTAAGTAAAGTGTGACACATGTGTGTATGTAGAAGTAACTAAGTATGCCATTCATCAACATGAAACTAACACATATATGCCAAGGAGCTAATAGAACATGTGGGTGCTGATAGAGTTTTTTAATTTTTATTTTTTTTGGTATTTTTAGAATATCAGAATCTTTGAGACCTTTTATGTCTCTCGATGAGAGTTATCAAGTGTATAATCACCACTATCAATTATATGTTGTATCCTTTTCTTTAGATCCATGAAATGGTTTGTATAGTGCCCATGCATTCTATGATATGCACAATATTATTTAAATTTACATATAAGATATATAGGAGGTAAGTTAATCAGTTTGTCTCAAATTATTTCCTTTAAGATTTCACTTGGTCATTTATTAACTATTGGTATAATGTTTGGAATACTTGTTTTATATGTGTTTTATTGTGGCTTTGAATTTGGATATGAAACCATGTTTGGTATAACATTTGTGGATGAGGATGCAAAACACATGATTCACACTATCATAATTTGGATTATATGTCTATGAAATTTAATTTTTTATAAAGGTGATCTTCGAATCTAGAGAGTGATTTTACTTTTTTACCTCCTACAGTGACTTGTTCATAGTAGTGATTTGATATTTGAGGGCTTCACAAACATAAAACCTAAGTATATGAGATTAAAAATGCATACCTATACCACCAAGGGATGTGGGAAGGGTTTTATCATTACCCTGTTTTGGAATAATAGGATGATATACCTTATATTTTGAAGGGGTATAGTATGAACCTAGTTAGAGGGAGAGTAGTTATCACCTTCCTTAGGGTTAGGGGAAGTAAGATCAATTTTATCCATTTGAAATGTCTTGAATACCAAAATGAGAACACGATAGGAGAGACACATAAAATATAGGGAAAAATCCATTTTTTTGATGTATTCTTTAGATTTTAAAAATAAATTGATTTTTGAAATAAATTAAATAACAAATTATAAATAAAAAAAATTAGAATATTTTTAGAACACTCTAGTAGTTGCATGAAAAGATATAGAGATTAGGTTCATGAAATGTTTAACCCTAAATTAGATAAGGGGTTATCCTACCTTAGAGGTATAATAGGGTTAAGACTATATAAATGATAAATTAGAATGGTGATAATTAGATCTACAACATGCCAATTGGGTGCTAAACTTAGATATAAATATACACTGAATTTACTATGCTGAGAATATACTAAATATATTAAGTGTAACTAAGCTATGCATGAAAATGATAAAGAATTAATATAATTAGTTGGTTCTTGAATGATAACAAAGTTCTAGACCTAGACTAGGTAGAAAATAGGCTGTAAGAATATTTTGGAATAGTCATAAGATTCTGGATCTAACTCTTCTAGAGATCTAGACACTAATGTCAACCTGAGATGATTGTGTCAATGCTTTTATCTGGGTTCGATGTAAGTGTCATGTATAAAATACCTGTTGGAAAAGGATGTAACCACCTATACACTTTTGAATTGTATTTTTCTTCGCTCTAGTGCATTCAAATCTAGGTCATGGATTATCACTCCTCATGAATTTACAAAACCCTAGTTTTTTATCTTCATGGTGATCATGGCGAAAAATGGGTTAGTGGGCACATAGTGTCAAGTTAACCCTAAATACCCCTCTTTTAATGAGCACTGCTTACTTGTCGAATAATTTGAAGATGAACTCAGACTAATGTAGTTATACCTATGTATTGGCTTGTGTGTAAATCATATAATATGTGCAAAATAATTACAATAATGACCTAGAGCTTGTAACTTGGAAAATCAGGCTCTTGGACTACTCCTTTAGTACTTTAGACTTATAGATGTGATGTACATATGATTGGTATGGACATAGGGAAGTTTTATTCAATTGAATGTTTGATAAAGTGCTTTTGCTAAGTTGCATTAGTCTCTTGGTCTTTTGCTAGGTGAGGAATGAATGAGGGTTGAATTTGTATTTATGTCAATCCCTGTGGATAAGTAACTTATATTGAAGCACTTAGGCTGAACATTAGGATACATCTCAGTTACAAAATAGGTGAATTTAGAGAACTAGACATTTACGTCAATTCAAGACACTAATGTTAAGACTAGTGTTTTCCCTAGACATTAGTGTCAAGGGAGTAAGAAAGTAGGTATAGGCTCAAAACTTACAAGAGTAGAAGATAAGTACATTTTAAGCATTATGGATAAGATATAAGGCTTAGGTCATCAACATAAGACTAGTCAGACAAAGACATATATGCCAAGGGGTATAAGATAGAGAATATGTGAGACTTGCAGAAGTGGGAAAGGTCCAAAACTAAGAGGAACAATGAAGGTCTGAGTTTTCCAAGTGTACAAGACTGGAGTGTTATATAATCTATAAATATCATCTAAAAAATTTATGTCTAGAGTACATGACTCAATATGGATTGTTGTTTAATAGGAAGAGGCTATGCATATCTCAAGGCTCCATAAAAGAGAACCTACTAAAATAGAAACACAACATAGTCTTACTTGGACATTGTGGGTATGATAAAACATTGGCACAAATGAGTGACCAAAATTAATAGCCAAAATTAGCATGGATGTGAATAAGTTTGTGCAAAGGTGAAAACATTTTTAGCATATAAAGGATAGAAGCAAGAATACAAGTTTATATCATCCATTATCTATTTCATATAGACATCGAGATGCATAAAGCATGGGTTTCATTCTTATATTACAAACAACTCAATGATGTAATGAATAATTCACTTAAAATAAAAATAATAATAATAATAATAATAATAATAATAATAATAATAATAATAATAATAATAATAATAATAATAATAATTATTATTATTATTATTATTAGAATATAAATCTCCTTTAGTGTGAAATATAGAGAATGAATGTTGTGCTTACACCCTATATATTGAATATTTTATATTCAAGTGAAAAATTAAAATATAGTGCTTCATAGTTATATAATGCATATCGACTTAAGTATTATAATGTTTTGAGAGTATTCAAAGGCATTACAAGTTATACTTTCCCTCCCCACTAAAGTTTAATATGTTTGTGAAATTTTAAAAAAAAGTTAGTACATGTTATGGTCAATGACATGTATTATAAAGGTAACAATTTTGTTTCAAATCGTTCATCTCTTATTTGATTATGTATAATTATAATCCTATTTTATTTTAAATAAAACCAAAGAAGGAAAAACAACTTATTTTTTTACTAAGTAATTAAACTAATATATAGTTTAATTATATTTAGTTTAGTGGTATACAAGAGCAGATTTAATTGATTAATTTCTAATTTGAATTTCTTATTTAAATTTAAAAACATATGAAAAAGAGTTTTTTTATTAGTTTTTAAATATTATAATAGCAATTACTATTATTATTGTTTAAGGGTCTTACATATCATGTTATTATTAATTTTTGTCAAAAAAAATATTGATTTTACTTTTCAATTAATTATTTTTAACTCAGTCAATCATTTTTTTAAATACATAATAATTTTAGTAATTATAATTTTTTATATATAAATTTAAAATATCTTCAAAATATTATTTAAGAATATTCTTTGATTTTAATGTAATTTACATATTATTAATAATAAAGTACTTTAATAATAATTTATTTAATTGGAAAGTATTTCATAATTTTTTTAAATATTATTATAATCTATAATTTAAAAAATAAAAAAATTAAACTAATATATGCACACATAATTGATACAACATTTTTTTTATTTTTTAGTAATTGGGAATAGAGATTTAGCTAGGTATCATGTTGGAAAATGTGGTCTCCAAGTCAACTATTTTTAATATTCCCTACCATGTCACTTCCAACTCAGTGAATTTTATATGTTTTGTATTAAATCTCCTTTAATCCCTTGCAGTTGTTCATACATTTACATGATTCATTCAACTAACTCATAATTAATACTTTCTCTTTTTCTAGTTGATTCTAAAGACTTCCAGGCTATGCTTCTAATTAGTCTATTTTGCTAAAATCAAAATTTTCATATACTATTTTTTTATATGAAGGAAAATATACAAGCAATGAAGCTCTGCTATTTTGTTTATAGAAAATGAATGTAATGAATGAGTGTTGTGCACCTCTATTGGCATAGAGGATAAAGAAATTGTTGCTCATTTGGAAGAAAATTTAATGAAAGTTAAAGTATTTTGTGTTTATTTTGTTGTGTCTGTGTTTATTTACTATATTTTTTAGGCATAATTCCAACAATTTGGTATCAGAGCTTGCAACTAGTAGACCAAGGAAAGAGATGGAGTTAAAGTTTGGGCTATGACCAGAGATTAAGGGAGTTCCATTAGGAAGAATAGAGCATTAAAAGGGGGAAGGAGAAACTCTAACATCAAAAACTAAATAGAAGGAGATTAGTTTTTGGAGAAGCCCTAGTAGGAGTAAATGGTAGCATTTATCAACCCTAAATACCAATTTTTAATGGAAAAAATTATGATTTTTAGAGTATAGAAAGGCAAACCATATTCTATTCATAATATATTTGGGACTTGGTTGAAAATGTGTTCCCTGAACCAACAAACCAAGAGGCATATCAGGGATTGTCGCAAGCAGAGAAGGACCTACTCAAGGAGAATATGAGAAAAGATGTCAAAGCATTGTTTTTTAATCAACAAGCCATGGAGGAATCAATATTTCAAAGGGTTACAACTTATACAAGGTCAAAACAAGAATGGGAAAGCTTGAAAATAACATACCAAGGTACAACCAAAGTTAAAACTGCCAAATTGCAAATACTTAGGAGAGATTTTGAGAATCTTCATATGAAAGAGTCAAATAATATATATTCATTTTCTACACATGTAATCAACATTGTGAATCAAATAAGAACTCATGGAAAGAGTATATAAGAACATAAGGTTATAGAAAATGTACTTAGAAGCTTGCCTATAAAATTTGTTTTGATTGTAGTGGCCATTGAAGAATCTAAGGATTTATCTCAATTATGAGTTGATGAATTAATGGGTTTACTATTGTAACATGAGCAAAGGCTAAAATTTTAGGGTCATCTTCATGGGAAAATGCATTCAAAACTCAAATCTTAGTCAATAGAATAAGAGGGAGATCAAATTACAGTGGAGGTAGAGGTCTTTTTCACCAATAGGAGGTAGAGAATCTAATCAATTTAAAAGCAAACCAACATGAATCCTGCATACATCTTTCACACCATCAAGAGGAAGAGCCAATAACCATTTTCATAATCATCATCAAGGAGAAAGGTATGATAAATCAAACATCCAATGTTATTATTATAAAATATTTGGGTATTTTGCATTTGAATGTATAAAAAGGTAAAATGATATGAATAAATAAAATATAAATTTTAAAAATGAAAACCAACCCAACACTAGTGAACAAAACACAATGTTGATAACATGTAATGTTGCATAAGAGAACTCAAAGGAAGTATGGTTTTTGGATAGCAGGTGTAGAAATCATACGAGTGAAAGTAAAGAATTATTTACAAAATAGATGATTCTGTAAAATTAAAAGTAAAGTTTGGAAATGATCATAAAGTATCAGTCATGGGAAAAGGATTAATTGACATGAGAATAAAATAAGGTGAAAAGAAGCATATCCCTGATGTATACTATGTTCCTGAATTGCAACACAAATTCATAAGCATTGGTCAATTGGCTCAAAAAGGGTATAGGATATACTTTGAGAATGGTGAATGTGTGATTTTGGACAAGAAACCCAATAATAGGTTGATTTCAAAAGTTGAAATGATGAGAAATAGAATGTTTCCTCTTAAGATCTAAAGTGAAACATGTTTAGAACCTCATGGATTACAAACAATTGTTGAAGCAACATTTAGAATTTCATGCAAGGATCAATCTAGGTTATGGAATTTAAGATTTGGGCATCTAAACTTTAGATGTTTGAAACTATTTTATAGAAAGAGAATGTTATATGGATTGCTACCAATAAAGCTAGTTAAAAGAAAATGTGGGAGTTGCGTATTAGCAAAGAAAGATAGACAAAAAAAATTAGCTAGAAATTCTTATAGAGTAAGACATCCACTTGAAATAGTCTGTTAAGACCTTTGTGGACTGATACAAATGCCAACCACAATTAGAAATATATATCTTTTGACATTCACTGATGATTTCAACTACAAAACTTGGGTCTATTTCTTACAATATAAGTCAGATGTGTTTGCTATTTTTAAGGAATTCAAGGCAAATGTTGAAAAGAAAAAAGGATATTTTATCAAAATATTGAGAATCGATCGAGGTAGTGAATACATATCAAATGATTTTCTAAATTTTTGTAAGGCAAATGGAAAAAAAAATAATTCAAAAAAATATATACACCTCAAAAAAATAGAGTACTAGAAAGAAAGAATAGGATAATTATATAAATGACATGAAGCATGATAAAAGCTAAGCATATACCAAATGAATATTGGGATGAAGCAGTTGCATGTGTAGTATATATTTTGAATAGGTGTCCAACAAAAGCATTGATAAATAAGACACCACAAGAAGTATGGAGCAATAAGAAACATAGTTTCTCATATTTAAGAGTCTTTAGATGTGTAGCATACTCCTTAATACCTCAAGAATTTAGAAAGAAGTTAGATGATAGAGGTGAAAAGTGTATTTTTGTGGCATATAGTGAACAATCCAAAGCATTCAAATTATATAATCCGGTTATAAAGAAGGTAATAATCAGTCATTATGTAGAATTTTTTGAAGAAGAAGCATGTGATGTAAGCATTAAAAAATAACTATAATTACAACCAATGTTCGACATGAGAATGAGGACAATGAAATTCAAAGTGTGAATCCTACTACACAAGCAAATGTTCTTCAATCTCCACAAATAAATGTTCCTACAACACCTTCTAAGGCACCTATCACTCCAAATCCATCTACTCCTGCTAGTAATAACAATAGTGAATAATCTAATCCAACACTTGAATCATTTAGATCATGGTCAATAAACACTTCAAATAAGACCCGTAGTCTAAAGGAGATTTATGATGAGTTACAAGAGATGAAAATATGGATTTATATTCTAATTTTACATTCTTAACACAAATTTATCCAATTTAATTTGAGGATGCAATTAAAGGTGACAATTAGATTGCAGTTATGGATGGAGAATTCAATCAATTGAAAAGAATCAAACTTGGAATCTTGTAGAACTTCCTAAAGGAAAGGATGTTCTTGGAGTAAAATGGGTTTACAAAAAAAAATTTAATGCAAATGGGAAAGTTGAGAAACATAAAGAAATAATAGTAGCTAAGGGCTTCACACAACAACTAGGCATACATTATAATGAAACATTTTCACCTGTAGTAATACTAAACACTATTAGAATGGTGTTATCCATTGCAGCTCAAAATAGTTAGAAGGTTTATCAAATAGAAGTCAAATTAGCATTCTTGAATGGCATTTTAGAAGATAAATTTTATATAAACTAGCCACTTGGTTATGAAGTTCAAGGAGAAGAGCATAAGGTCTACAAGCTGAAAAAGGCCTTATATGGATTGAAGCAAACTCCTAGAGCTTGGTATAGTAGAATAGATTCATATTTTGTGAACAATGGATTTATCAAATGTGTCAATGAAAAATATTTGTATGTCAATTTTAATGAAGAAGGACAAATCTTGATAGTATGTTTGTATGTGGATGACTTGATTTTTACTGAAAACTTGTCAATTAAATCATTTAAGTTAGCCATGAAAACTAAATTTGAGATGATTGATTTGGGGATTATGAGATATTTTATTGGCATAGAGGTAAATCAATCTAAGCAAAGAATTTTTATATGTAAATCAAATTATGCTAATGATTTTTTGAAAAGGTTCAAGATGTTGAACGTTAATTCAAGACTTATACTAGTTGCAATGGGTTTAAAACTTAGCAAGGAAGACAAAAGTTCAAGTGTTGATGCAATTTTATTTAAAACATTAGTTGGTAGCCTCATGTATGTAACCACCACAAGACTATACATTATGTATGAGGTTAGTCTTATCTCAAGATTCATGGATAATCCAAAATAATCTCATTAAAAATATGGAAAAAGAATATTAAGATACATATCTTGAATAAAGAGTTTTGGGATGACATATACATCATCAGATGATTTCAATTTGATTGGTTACACAAATAGCAATTGGGGAGGTAGCATGGATGATATAAAAAACACTTTAGGTTATGTTTTTCATCTTGGATTAGGTTCTATCTCTTGGGTATCAAATAAGCCACTAATTATGACCCTTTCATCAACCAAAGCAAACTACATTGTAACAACATCAACAACTTGCTAGGCAGTGTGGATGAGAAGAGCACTTTCAAATTTGATTCATACTCAATAAGAAGTTACAAAGATATATTGTGATAATAATTCAACCATTGAATTATCTAAAAATCATGTGTTTCATAAATACATCAAGCATATTGATACTAGATATCACTTTATTCATGAATTGGTGAATAATTATGATATATATCTTGAGCTTTGTAGGTCTGAAGAATAACTTGTAGACATATTTATAAAGTTTCTTGCAAATAACATGTTTGATCATCTTAGAGAAAGCATAGGTATAACTTATATACATGGTAGTGAAGATTAAGGGGGAGTGTTGGTGGACATGGTCTCCATCTTAGCCATTTTTAATCTTCCTTGCCATATCACTTCCAACTCAGCCAATTTTCCACATTTTGCATTAAATCTCCTTGAATCCCTTGAAGTTGTTCATACATTTACATGATTCATTCACCTAACTCATAATTAATACTTTCTCTCTCTCTTTTGAGTTTATTCTAGAGACTTTTAGGCTACTCTTCCAATTACTTTGTTTTGTTAAAATAATTTTTTTCATATACTCTATTTTGTATGAAGGAAAATATACAAGTAGTGAAGCTTTGCTATTTTATTTGCAAAAAATGAATGTAATGAATGAGTGTTATTCACCTCTATTGGCAAATAGGATAAATAACTTATAGCTCATTTGGAATAAAATTAATGAAAGTTAAACTATTTTGTGTTTGTTTTGTTGTGCATGTGTTTATTTGCTTTATTTATTCTATTTTTTTAGTCATAATTCCAACATATCATGAAGCTTATTCAAATCGTGAGCCCTCCTATAACCACTCAAATCAACTATATGAAAATAAATGTAATCGATCTTCTAAAACTTGAAACATATTAAACTTAGGTCAAGACTGACAATAGTAATTATAATTACTTAAAACTTCAACAAATCACACTAGAATGGATGAAGACTTGAGTTTCTACAATACATCGAAAAATAAATACAATAGAGGATCTAGTTCAACGTATGTGTAGAGTCTTTAATAAAACAAAAATATTTACATTTTTTTTTATGAAGGCAAACACTTTTTGGAAAATTCAAAAGAATTTTAGAAAGTTCTATTTTTTCCCTTACAAATTACAACTAAGGATTGGGCTTTATTTTGTGGCACATATGGAGGCAAAAATGCAACAAGCTTTTGAACCATAAATCTTGTTATGTGGTACGTAATAATGCCAAATTTTCCATTGTCATAGTTATAACAAGATATACATCAATCAAAAAAGTAAATCATTCACTTTGTCATACTCTTCTTATATACTTTTACATTTATAACATTAATAATCTATTTGTTAATTAAGCATAATTATTGTATTGTTTATGCATTGTGAAGTTTAATTAAATTATATATTTATTTATTTAAAAAAAAATTATAAGAATTTTTACAATTTAAATATTGTTCTTATGACAAGCAAGAATTTTTATGAGGTCATATCTGTGGTTGTAAATCCATATATAAATTATCTATCCAATCAATTTTAACATACAAAATTTACATATTCAGTAAATATTTTTAGAAAAAGTGTGTGCCTCTTTTCTAATCTTATTTTATCAAAAAAAAATTATTTTAGAAAAATTAAAAATTCAATTAATTGATAAAATATATCTAACTAATTTTCCATATTTTAAAATATATTTCTTATGATTGTATTTTATCATATTATTAGTTCTTGTCAAGGTAGGAATTATTGGTTTCACTTTTCAATTAGTCACTTTTGCTTCAGTGAATCATTTTTTAAAATTGCATATGATTTTAATAATTTTAATGTTTTTCTATTTTTTTTTACATATAAATTTGAAATATTCTCAAGAGTATTATTTAAGAATATTCCCTAACTTTAATGTAACTGTACATGTTATTAATAACAAGGTACTTTCATAACAACTTTTTTAGTTGGAAAATACTTTATAACTTTTTTTTTAATATTAATATAATCTATAATTAAAAAAATAAAATGAAATGACATATGTACATATAATTGACACAATATTTTCTTAGAATTAATGTCTATGTTGTAGACAAATGTGCATTCAAATCATATCAAGCATACTTTAGGTTAAAATAATTCGCTTTTGCTTAGTTCAATCCCCCTTTTCCTCCAAATAATCATAATTCACACTTATCAATGCTCAATTTTTTATTTCATCTACCTTTAGGGAGAGATGTATTTTGATCCACTTATAAACACTTGGCACTAATTCAAGTATCCTCCATATAACATGTTTCATTAAAAAATCATCATTTTTAGAGTTTTAAACATTATCAATTGAAAATCCAAAGCTATGTGGGTTTCCCAAGGAAAAAAACATTTCAATTACTTTGACCTTTTTCCCATGTGCCAATATATGATACTTATTACTTTATGTCTTGTAATGAGAATGAACATTATTTTTTTAATGGACATTTGGTAGTTCATCAATGTTGTTGGGATGAAGTATGTCATGGACATTTAGTTTCTTACCCGTGTGGCATCATGGTTTATTAAATTATAATCTTATATTATAATATGTTATGCCCTCATCAATGCTGCCAAACACTATAATTTTTGTGTTACATGCTAAGATCATTAGTTGGTGTATATCACACACAAAGTACTTTTTGTTATCCGTTAAGCTCCTATACCAACTTGTTATTTGAGAGGAATATTATAAAAATGACAACTATCATAGATGATTTACAAATAGACTAAAAAAATTATTTACAAATACAAATAGATGCCCTAACATGTTAGCAACACTACTTAATGCATCAATAGAGAAAAAAATAAAAAAATTTAGAAATTTTTATAATAAATCTTAAAACACATATTGAAATAATTGAATCTTTGTCAAAGGCTTCATTACTTCATAGCATTGTGCCACTTGACACTCAGTTCCTAGCTCATATAAAACATTTGATTGGTATGATCCATCCTTGAGTTTCTAAATTGTGCCACATGGCATGATCTCAGGCCTCCAATGGATCTAGGATATTGAAGTATGGTCCATCCTCTAGGTTCCTAGATCATGCCATGTTGCATGATCTCAGGGCTCTAGGTGTTGTAGGATATTATGTTGTCATCAATCCATCAAGTTCTTAAATCATGCCATATGACACAATCTCAGGGCTCCAATGGCTTTAGTCTATTCATCAATCATCCATCCTATGGGTTTCCCAAGGCATGCCATGTGGCACAATCTCAAGGCTTTAAGGGCTTATGACTATTAAGTTATCATCAATCTATCAATTTCTGAGATCGTGTCATGTGGTATGATCTCGAGGCTCTAGGGAATTACTACTATTGAGCTATCATCGATCCTAGGGTTCCCAGATATAATATTAATCTTCTATCTTCAAGTTTAAATCATCTAAACTTGCTTATATTTCAAAATACAAATACAAATTTAATTAAAAATAATTACAAAAGTAGGGACTAGCCACTATGTAGTCCTTGTTAATCATTGCCATAAAATGTAGGCCAATAGAATTATGATAAATTTGGTCCAACATATGAAAGCATGATGAACATGGTTTGTATATTTTTATAAAGACATTTACTCATAGTATTTTGGATATTGTATATTAGGAGATACCATATATTCAATGTGTTATTCTACAAGTTGAGAATACTAATTACTGATAAATGAAAATTAAATAAAACAAAAAGATAAATTTATTCTTAAATTCATAGAGAATGATAAAATGCCTCAATAAATTTTGTCTTTGATGTTTTATTTTTAAATATAAACTGTAACATTGATGTATAAAGTGTAAAATTTCTCTATCATTTTAAGAGATAAAATAAATTAATAACCTTAAATTTTTTTAAAAAAAATAGTACTTCAACAATGATAATAAAACATGTTCAATACAACTAAATTAGTGCAAACACCAAACATTAAAGTAGAAACAATATTTGGTATACTAAATTTTATACATTAAATTTATTTAAAAGAAAAACATATAATAAGAGGATGTGAAAATTGGGAGGCAGCAATGACGTCCACTCCCCCACTTTCACCCTTAACCAAATAGAAAGTGGTCAGGGAGTCAATCCCTAGAACACACTCCTAGTAGCACCATTATCACAATTAAGACAATAATATCTAATTTCTATTTGTCAAAATAGGGCCTTAAAGACCTCCTCTACATAGGCCTTATAATTGAAGTAAAATATTCCATTTTTATTCTATCTTAAATGTAGGCCTACATGATTTAGCCATTGCCCAACAACAACAACAACAACAACAATAAAAATAATAACTTATTTTATAGATCATTTAATATAATTATTTTTATTAGATCAAAACATAGATAATATTAAAAATATGTAAGTGAACATTAAAATAGAAGAAAAAATAAAACCCTTTAATGTAATGGAAACAACAGAAAATCCATGAATAGTTGATTTATTATCTTATGCGAATGAATAGGAGAAGAGGAAGGGTGTGTGTTTGTCAACCTCTATATTGTTTTATTTTCATAAAATGAAATAATAAAATAAGGTGGAAGGAACTCTTTTATAAGTTTCATAATAATCATTAAAGCATTTTTATTGTTTACAATATTATAGATAGTCAAGGGGGCTAGTATATAATTTGATATTTACTTTACCTTTTATCTACTTTCCTTAAGTTTTTTCATTCTATTTATAAAAAAAAATTATGCATCATTTTATTTTAATTGAAAGATTTAATTATGTGCATTTCTAATAAAGTGCATTCATAATTTAAATTAGAACTTAAATATCTAAATAATTTAGATGATGTTGAAAATCATTTTAAAATAGATTAAATTAATTATTTATATAGTAAGATAAATTATTATCATGCCCTAGATTAAAAAATTATGGACTAATAAAACCATTTTAAGGTAGAAATCCACTTAATTTTTGTATGAAAATATGACCATCCATTATGACCCATCATATATAAATGGGGTAATCTACTATAGCTCTATTAAATTGGTTTAGTGTGTGTATAGACAAACACACTAAATGAAGTGTGTATATATGATAATCTAAATTATAACTACACTAAATCAGTTTAGTTATCGATGGTAGTGCAAGACTCATAATTTGCATACCTTGATTATGTTAATTTTAAAAGAAATCAATCTTATGTGTAATGAATTACATCAATTTTGACGGGTGTATTATTATTGTATTTTATGAATCGATTATGATAACACCAGCTATTACCTTTTGTGATCTAGGAATTTGACTCAAAAGAGAATGGTTAGTATGGTGTTAGTTTCAAAATGAAAACAAAATGAAATAAACACACTAATAACATAACATCTCTAGGCCTAGACATTAGGGAGAGCTTAGTTAACAAAAGCAAATGACAAGCACAACTAAAAAGCAAGGGATTAAATACAAGATTTCCTTCACCTTCCTTGGATGCTCCAAATGCCTTTGTAGTAGTGGCTTGCTCGGCTTGTGTTCATGAAGTCCTTAGCAATGGAAGTTTGGATACCTCCATATCTCCTTGGCACCTTTGGCTTGGCTTGGCTTAGAATAAATTTGGAATGGTAACACTAGTTTCAGGAAGCTTTTAGAACCAATATTGCAATATAAATTTTTACAAATTAAGCTTATAAATGATGTTGTGAGGCCTCCTATTTTTAGATTTTTTGGATTTGATCAGAATCAACCTCAACCATCCATCTCAAGATTGAGATGTGTGGTTGAAGATTAATTCAATTTTTGAAATTAAGTTTGCAATCATCCTCATCATGACATTGGAAGAAGGGAAAATTAAGAGGCATGGAGGGCATCATGGAAGACATTGATGAGGCATAGAGGGCATGAATCCTGATATTTGTGGCATTTATAGCCTAACGATGTCTTCCCAAGAAATGAGGTCACTTGATGATGTAGATATTCAATATTCATTTCCAAAACAAAGTATTCAACAAGTTTCCATCAAATTTTTGATTAGGCCTTGATTTGGGTTAATTAGCTCTTAAACATGATTAAGCACTTTATGCACAAATTACTCAAATTGATCAAAATATCTTGTTATTAGTCCTAAATTTAACTGGATTAGAATTAGAAGTCATTGTCAAATGCATTAGATGTATATTCCCATTTAGGATGTTGCCAAAAATAAACAACAAAGGCACAAGTCTTATGTAGAAGATTTGATAGGAAAGAGCAATTTAGAGCACGTGGGTGTAAAATTGGCATTTTGACTTAAAATGATCTGATCAATGTTAGCTGGCCCATAAATTGTATTACCCCATTTAGGGATACCCTAGCCAAAATCAGCACTTGAATATGTCGGTTTCACATCATTTAGCATGTTTTAGTGTTTTTAGGTCAAATTGTGCATTTTAGGTGGAAATTGGCTAAAAACCTAATTGGAGGTTATCAGTGGCCTATTTTAGGTGTCTACAGTTTACCTCTATTTGGGAAGGCATTGCAAGCTATAAGCAAAATAATTTCTTCTCAAAGAATGAAAAGGTCCTGCATGCCTATAATTGTAATGATGATAAACTAACTGTATGATGCCCTTCAAGGGAACAATTGGCACAAGGCAGTCGGTAAATGGTCCCTCGAAAAGAAAGAAGTGAAACAAGGGGACCAAAGAAAGGAAAGATGATGGGGTGAAAACATAATGATATTGAAATGGTAGTCAAAATCATTCAGAATGCAAATGAGATGGTTCATAATGGTTTGCCCAAAGGTGGTTATAAGCATTGTACCTTGATAGTGGCAACATGGTATGATAACATAATGATTTGTCCAAAGGAGGTTATAATCATTGAGAAGATGGAGCTGCCCTAGTTAGGACAAATAAACAAGATAATAACATTCTCCTATATAGACAGAAAAAGTAGAGTGGTGACAACACAATGAATTGCCTAAAGGTGATCATAATCATTAAGAAATATAGGTGGGATGGTGTACAATGATTTTCCCATAGGTGGTTATAATCATTGGACCCTGATTATGGTAAACATGATAAACTTGGTCTAGGATGATGATAACTTAACACAGAGGGTAATGATGAATTAGAAAAACCTGCTAGTAGGGAGATGCACGTTTAAACTAATAAATGTTGAAATTTTTTTGTGGTCAATTACTCTATTTGGGACATGATTGGGAGTGGATCAGGATGCCAGTGTTGAAGAGATGCCACCATTACTAAATAGACTTCTTGAAGTTTAGGTTTGTTCTAGCATGTGCAGTAGGCATCATGGTATAACATCATGAGGACTTGGCCAAAATATTCACAAAGACTAACTCCCATAATCCAATACTCATTAGAAAACAATGCACCAATGATAGAAACCATGATGATAATGTAAACATATGAATATAGATAGATTCAAGCGTAAGTGTGGGCAAGGAATCACCAGATGAACACACATAAATTGAATCAAGGCAACAATACTGAAAGCAAACAAAGAGATAGACAAAAAAATAAAATAAATAAAAATAGATAAATAAACAACACAATAAAAACCCTATGAATATTATCCCTAGAAAATAGGTGATGCCTTAATAAATGAACAAAATAGGGGAATAGATGAAAAGGAAGGGGGTGGCCGAGCTATCTCCATATGCACTAGGCAAGTGGATGCTGCTTACATAGTTCCATGGATGTAATATCCAATTAAAAAAACTTTACGCCAAATGTAGTTCTCCCAGAGAATGGAAAGAATGTGATAACTGAGGGAAAAAAATAGAATAGATGTGATAGAAGAATAGGAATGGTCTTGCAAAATGGCAAGTGCATGAGGGAAAAAGGTCAAAAAATATGGGAAAACTAAATGACAAGTGATTATTAGATTAAACAAAGCACAGAGAGAAAATGAGATTGAGAATAATAGAGCATATATTAAACATATTCAACCAAGCATAAAGGCCTATTAAATAGGTAAACAAATGAAATACCCGTGAAGCATGAGACGGGTATAAGAAAACTAACCTACGTCGGCTTGCATGAAATAGCAAAGACCGAACAAACAACTAACCTCTTAATCAAAGTGGTTAAGGCAACTAACCAATATAAATTTCATTAGTAAATAACCTAAGGTAAATACAATAATATGCTAACACCCTCCCTTAATGACTAAACCAAAAACAAGACCAAGTTTATCTCTGAATTTTATGAACTTGTCTGTACCAAGTGGTTTGGTCATTATATCAGCCGGCTACTCTATAGTGGGGTAGTAGAAGAGATTGATGTCTTCATTTATAACCAATTATCAGATGTAATGATGGTGAACCTCAATGTGTTTGGTCTTGGCATGAAATACTAGATTCTTCACCATCTTCAAAACACTTTGGTTGTCATAGAAAATTGGAGTAGGCTTTGATGACTCAAACTGAAGATCCTCCAAAATTTTATTTATCCACATGGTTTCACAACCTGCACTGACCACAACTTTATACTCTGCTTCTATTGAAGATAATGCCACTACAGTTTGTAGTTTGCTCTGCCATGAGAAAACTCTTGAACCAAAAGTGAAAACATACCCTGTTGTAGATTTTCTTGAATCAACTGAACCTGCCCAATCAGAATCAATCCTAAAAGTTTAAAATCTACAAAATTCTTATACATTATGCCAAAGTCAAGAGTACCTTTGACATATCTTAATACTCATTTTGTAGCTAACCAATGGACTTCCTATGGTTTAGACATGAAGCAAGATAGAAAACTCACTGCAAAATAAATATCTGGTCTGGTGGTAGTGAGGTAAATGAGACTACCCACTAGTTGCCGATACACTATTTCATTGATCGGAGGTGAATCAGTGTCTATTGAAATTTTAGCTCCTGCTGCTATAGGTGTGTGAGTTGGATTGCAATCCATCATTTTGAACCTTTCTAGCAATGAACTGGCATACTTATTCTATGACATGAATACAGTATTACCACTTTGCCAAAACTCAACACCTAAACAATATTTCAGTAGTCCTAAGTTTGTCATGTCAAAAGTACAACAAACATCAGCTTTCATTTGCTGAATGAGACTAGTACTACTCCCAATGATGGCTATATCATCAACATATATAATGAGAATCAAGAAATCATCACCAAACACCTTTACATAGAGAGTTGGTTCTGAGTTACACCTTTTGAAACTTGACTCCCTAAGATATGAGTCTATTTTTGTATACCAGGATTGAGGAGCCTGCTTAAGTCCATACAAGGACTTGATCAACCTGCAAACAAGATATTACTTACCACGAACTTGAAAACCTTGTGGCTGAACCATGTAGACTTCCTCCTCCAGATCTCCATTCAAGAAAGCACTCTTTACATCCATTTGGTGCACTTGCCATCCACACTGAGCAGCAATAGGAATAATCAAATGAAAAGTTACCATCTTGGTGGTTGGAGCAAAAGTCTCCTCATAATCAACCCCTTCCTCTTATGCATAACCTTTTGCAACAAATCTGGATTTGTGTTTGTCCAAGAAACCATCTGATTTGTATTTTACCTTATAAATCCACTTACAACCAATGGATTTCTTTCCTAGTGGTAGTTCCATCAACTTCCAAGTCTTATTTTTCAAGGAATCATATTTCAATTGAATAGCTGATTCCCACTTAGACTTCCCTTTGGCCTCTGAAAAATAAGTAGGCTCAAATACTTTTGAAACAATAGTTGTTAGAGCAAGATTGACATGCTCACCTCTATTACCAGACTGCTTTCCTGATCTCAGTCTTCTACCTTCCACACCTTGTGGCAAGTCTCCTTTTAGTGCTTCAATTGTGGTAGTATACCACTTTGGCTTCTTTGGTTGTTCTGCTGGAACCTCACAATGACCCTTATCAATTCCCTCCCTAGAATGTGATTCCACTGATGAACAAGAATCCTACTCACTTTTCACATTATAACTAATAATTCAATCATTAGATAACAATGACTCAATATCTAAAACTTGACCAATTGCTGTGAAGTATGGCATTTGTTCAATTACTATGACATCTCTATTTACCAAAACTTTGTTATTAGAAACATCAAGTAAGCTGTAGGCCTTTGACTGATCACTGTATCCAACAAACATGTATGCTTTGATTTTTGCATCCAAATTTCTTCTCTTTTGACTAGGAATAACTACAAAAGCTACACAACCAAAAATTCTGAAATCACTTACATCTGGAGTTTGACCTAACCAAGCCTCCTCTGGAGTCATATTCTCCAAAGCTTTTGTAGGACTTTTGTTGAGGATGTATATTGTTGTATTCACTGCTTTCGCCTAATACCTATATGGGACATTTCTGCTTTGAACCATACAACGAGCCATGTCCATCACCGTCCTAATATGCCTTTCCACAACTCCATTTTGCTGTGGAGTGTAAGGTGTAGTGTATTGTTTGTGTATGCCTTCAGTTGCACAAAACTCCTTAAATTGTTTTGAGATGAACTCACCCCCATTATCCGTTTTAAGAGATTTCACTAGCCGTCTTGCCTATTTTTCAACCATAGCTTTCCAAGTAAGAAAGTTAGAAAAACAATCAAATTTCTTGACTAAAAAGTATACCCACTTTTTCCTATAGAAATCATCAACTAGTAATAGGAAATAACGGGCACCAAAAGGGGTAGGTGTCTGGATTGGACCATGCAAATCTGCATGTACCAGATCCAATACTCCCTTTGCTCTCAAATCTTTACCAACATCAAATGAATGTCTAACTTGCTTCCCCAACTGACATCCAGTACATACATGATGACTATGCCGAATAGAAGGAATCCCCTTAACCATCTTAGTCTTACTTAATGTAGTCAAATAATGAAAATTCAAATGCCCATACCTTTCATGCCATAGTGAACTTATGCTATCAACCGCTGCAAGTGCACTTTCCTTTGCTTTGATTGGATCTGAAAGCTTATACAAGCCTTTCTCACCGATCCCAATAACAATAATCTTGTTATCTTTAGTGGTGACTAAACATTGTTGTTCTTGAAAATTTACAACAAAATCAGATTTTGAGGTGATCTCATTGATTGAAAGAAGATTTTTATTCATATCCGGTACATACCTAACATTCTTGAATGTATAATTTACTATACCATCAAAACTTATACGAACATTATCAAATCCTTCCACAAAATATGTTGTTCCATCTCCCAAAGATACAGATTCATTACTACTATTATTTTCAACAAAATCCACATACCAGTCCTTATGGCATGTATAATGGTGAGATGCCCCTGAATCAAAGTACCAAGCTCGATCCACCGTAGAATTATCACTGGAAGCCATGAAATAAAAATCTGGTGATTCCTCGCCTTCACCTTCAGCTACATTCGCATGATGAGCTTTCTTTCTAGGGTTAGCCATATCCTATTGTCTTTTCTTGAAATCTTTCTTAAGGTGACCAAGTTTCTTACAGTAAAAACATTTCCATTTAGATCTCTTATTACCACTTACTTGTGAAGATTCTGATGGATAGCTATTTTTCCCAGACTACTTACCCTTTTCCTTGATAAAGAATGCACTCTATGTGGAAGTGGATGTATACAACACTGCCTGCTCCTGTCGTCTCTCCTTTTGCAATAGAAATGTAGACAATGTTTCAAAATCCAAAATCTGCATCTTAGCAATCATGTGAAAGGACTCCACAAATGACTTAAATGATGGTGAAAGATTTTGCATAACAAGAGCAATCAAATCTTGCTCATCAACAGGTTTTTGCACTACTTCCAACTGGTCACTGATGTCCTTGATCTGCAATAAAGACTCAGAAATGGAGCCACCTTCCTACATCTTAGTGGAAAACAATAAATTCTTCAAATACAACACTCTACCAGCTTCAGAAGCCTAATATTTTGAAGATAAATTTTTCCATAAATTTGATTCTATAGTCGCATTTCTGACCTCTGAGATTAGATTATCTGCGACTGACAATTTTAACAACATGAGAGCCTCACAATGATGTTTATCATAGTCATTGGTAGTAGTGGCAGGCCTTTGCTCTTTACCGAGCACTATTTGATCAATATTCATATATTCACATATTGTCAAAACCTTGTGACTCCACAAACTAAAGTTCTTGCCAGTCAATTTTTGAGAATCTGGTAGTAACAGGTGTTGAATACTAGCCATTTTACCTAGTTTTTCATGAAAATGATAAAATCAGAAAAACTATAATGATTTTTTAAAAAAAATTCCTTCTGCACACTGATTCTATATTGACACTGAACAACCCTATCCATTTTTAGCAACAAACTCAATACCATTTGCAAGATCACAAAAATTCTACCAATGAAATAATTAAATTGGGAGAACTACAATTCCGATTTAAAAAATTCTTTCTCCGTTGACATCCAAATAAAAAACCCAGAAATGGTGAAATTTTTAGCTTCCCAGACACTTCCATGATTATTACTCAGTGGTAGGTCCCCAATAACCCTTATTGGCTAAAGTTTTGATTTATTTAAATTAAAAAATTCAAAAATAATTGAAATATTAAAAATTTAGGCTAAAAATTTCAGCCAATCAGAAAATTGGCCTACCTTTGAAACTTTAGGCGAAGATTCTGAGCCCGTTTCTTAACCAAATTGCAAACCGTTTTCACTAATGTCTTAATTTTGATTTAACTCGCAATTTAGGCTTTTATTTCACTGAAAAAGATGAAGAAATGATTTTTTTTATTTTTCCAGATCCGTACGGTGCCCTTGCACAGATAAATTCAATAGAGGCTTTTGAGCCTCTAAAACAACCTATTTTCGCTTCCTTTTGGTCTTATTTAGCCTTCCGATGCTTCCTGGCAATTTTTAGACCTTTTGGTTGATTTTTTTGAATCCCGTGATGCCTTCTCTCTCCTCAGCTCTCCATTGGGTGCCTGAAGCTCCTCCCTGGCAAGACACTGACCTCTCTTTGGCTTCCAAAAACCTCCACTCAGGTTCTAAAAACCATGGGCTCTGATACCATATTAGATTAAACAAAACACAAAGAGAAAATGAGATTGAGAATATCAGAGCACATATTCAACATATTCAACCAAGCATGAAGGCCTATTAAATAGGCAAACAAATGACATACCCGTGAAGCATGAGATGGGTATAAGAAAACTAACCTACGTTGGCTTGCATGCAATAGCAAAGACCGAACAAACAACTAACGTCTTAACCAAAGTGGTTAAGGCAACTAACCAATATAAATTACCTTAGTAAATAACCTAAGGTAAATACAATAATATGCTAACAGTGATTTGCTTGTAACTTAGTAAGGGTTCTTAGAATCCTTAAGGCAAAGAGGTGGTCAATGTTTTTTTTTTTTTTTTTCAACTGATTTTTCAAATGTTTTTGGAAGACTTTGAAGTATCTCAACTCAATCGAGAATGATGAGCCACTAAATGGTTTAAGCTCATAAAATGATGAGATCATTTAAAATAAGATTAATCATAAAATGGTGAGAATGTGGCTTAGGTTACTCACAAAATAGTGAGAGCATCACTTAGGTTGCTCACAAAATGGTGAGAGTGTGGCTTAGGTTAATCACAAAATGGTGAGAGCATGGTGGAGATGGGTGACTAAGCTAATATCAACAAGTATTGAGTGATACCTACATAGTCCTCGAGTAAGACTTCAATTCACTGTAGTTCCACCATTTTAGTGGAGGAATTTGACTAGTGCAGCAGCCAATTTAAAAAAAATACGCACAGTTGGTAAAAAGACATAGTATGGCATAAGAAGTGGCAAGTCAGTATGTTAAGGCTTAATGTTTCCCGTAGTTTTCCCATAGGTAGTTATAACCATGACACAATGTCATAGATCAATAGTACTAATTTTCCCAAAGGTGGTTATAATTAGTAACAAGACTGGTGGTAAGAAAGGATTAACAAACAAAGGATGCAACTGCCAAAACTTTTGTCACACTGTCCAAAAATATGATCTTTGTTTAAATTTCTTGAACAAACTAATGAACTGATCAGATACCTCAATGCTAAAACTATGTAATGAATGATAAAAAACCAAGATCAAATGGGCTAGGTTTTAGAACATGTTGGGTTGATAGGTCAAAAATGGAAAGTAGATACGAGAAAGAAGATGAATAAGGGTGGTATGTGTACAAAGAGGAATAGTGTCAAAATGGCATAGCTAAAATGGTCCTTACAGACAACACACCTTAGCATTCAAGCATAGTACCTCTTGAGACGAATACTATTAATTAGCTCTAAAAGTTCATCATCATCTGGTGTGGCAAGCCTGTATGTTCTTGATCCATAATCTGTAGTGATGATGAATGACCCTATCCAGTTTGGTTGAATTTACCTTTATGTTTCTTTTTGATCATGGTATTATTTTGGTTTTTTTTAAGAAAAAGATCACCAAGTTTTAATGTTCTATAATTCACACACCGATTATAGTGGCCTTTGAGTTGATTTTGATATGCTTGAAGATTGTTGAGTGTGGTTGTGTATTTTTCATCAATAAGATCCAGCTCTTGCAGGTGAGCTACTCAATAGTCATGATCATCTAGGACATGCTTGAAAGATATGCATAGTGAAGGCAACTCAACCTCAATGGGAAGGATGGCTTCATTACCACAAATAAGTGAGTATGGAGTGGCTCTTATAGGGGTATGATGATTGGTATGATATGCCCAAAGGGTAGGGAATATCTGGAGGTGCCAATCACAATCGACATCATTGACAATATTTTTGAGAATGTTGACAATGGTTTTGTTGGATGCCTCAGCTTGGCCATTACCTTGAGGGTAATATGTTATAGAAAAATGTTGGGTGATGTTGTATTCAGTACATAACTAGTCTACATATTTATTCTTGAATGATCCCCCATTATCAGATATAATGTCAGAGGGGATACCATAATGACAGATGAGGTGGTTGAAATTGAATTTAGAAATTTACTGTCCAATCATGTAAGTGAGGGGTATAGCTTCAACCCACTTAGTGAAATATTTGGTGATAATTAGGATAAGTTTATAGCAATCATATGAAGTGGGGTTAATAATCCCAATGAGGTCAAGTCCCTATGTAGAAAATGTTCATGCTATCAACATCGATTTTAGCATTTTTACTGGGCATGAATCATATTAGCATGTCATTAACATTTGTCACACTTTTTTACATATGAAGTGGCATCTACATCTATTGTGGGCCAATAATAAATAGTACACAAGAGATTTTTGGATAGGACTACCCCGCTAGAATGGGCTTCACATACTCCATGAACTTCTCTTAATGCTAATGTAGACTCTGTCAAAGTTAAATAATGAAGCAAAGTTCCATCAAAACTACAATGGTAAAGAGTGGATCTAAGAAGAGTATAACGAGCAAAATGATGAATGAAGGCTTTGGCTTATTTTTGAGAGAGGTTAGGTGGTATAATTTGGTCACGAAGGTAGTTGTAAAGGTCTAAGTACTAGATAGCATTATGACCAACAATATCACAAGTCATGGTGATGATTGATGGTTCATGAGATGGTATTGATAAATTATCGATGAGGAGCTAATGCTCTCTAGATTTATCTATTTGTTGAATGAGAGAACCAATAGTAGCCATGACATCTATAGTTCTGTTACTAGCCCTCGATATATGTTCAAACTAAATATTGGCAATTTAATTTTTAAGAGTGTTAACCATGGCTTTATATGAAACCAACTTGTCATATTTGGTTTAAAAATGATCTGTGACCTGATTGATGATTAACTAAAAATCACCATAAACTTGAAGATGAGATATATTCCAATGCACTGCTTGTCAAAGTCTTGCAACAAGTGCTTCATACATGGCCATGTTGTTTGTACAAATAAATTTGATTTTGAATGATTTAGGGATTAGATCCCCTTATGGTGTAATAAACAACAGGCCTACCCCTGATCCATATGCAGTGAATGAACCATCAAAATATAGCTTTTAGGGCTACTCATTAAGGGGTGTGTCCATGATGGTAATGATGGATTCACCAGGAAATTAAAATGTGAGTGGTTGTGTGTCTGTGAGAGGTGCTTCAACAAGTTGATCTACAAGAACTTGTCCCTTGATTGCTTTTTTATTGACATAATCTATGTAAAACTCACTGAGAAGCATAATCTATTTAGCCATTCTACCTTACAAATCAATTTTAGATAGTAGATACTTGAGCAGATATACTTTTGAAATGATCATAGTTTTATTACTCAACATGTAATGATGCAGTTTTTGAGCTATGAAAACCATGGCTAGACAAGCTTTTTCAACATGCACATAGTTATATTGATATGTAACCAAGGTATGACTTAAGTAGTATAAAACATGCTCCTTTCCTTTGTCATCATGTTGAGCCAAGAGTGCCCCCAGAACATGATCAATAGCTGATAGGTATAACAAGAATGGCTTTCCTAGCATAGGAGGTAATAAAATAGGTGAATTGACAAGATAATCTTTGAGATATTTAAAAGTTGTTTGGCAGTGATCATCCCAGTGGAATGCAACTCCTTTCTTTAAAAGGTCTGTAAATGGATGACACTTATCTACTAATTAAAAGATGAAAGGTTGGATTGACTGGATCTTACCCTGCAAACTATGGAGTTATTTTAAATTGGTTGATGGTGGCATCTCAATTATAGCATGGACTTTAGTTGGATCAACTTCAATACCTCTGTGAGACATGATGAAGCCAAGTAATTTTTTTAAATCTACACCAAACACATATTTATTTGGTTTTAGTTTGAATTTGTACTCTCATAGTCTTTCAAATATCTTGCACAACACTACTGGATGGTTGGCCCTAGTTTTGGATTTTACTAATATGTCATTGACATAGTCTTCAATAATATCATTCATCATATAATGGAATATGATAGTCATGGACCTTTGATGTGTAGAGCTATCATTATTAAGGCCAAATGGCATCACCTGATAATAAAATGTTCTCCATGGAGTGGTGAATGTTGTTTTATGTTGATCTTCTAGTGCTATTCTGATCTGATTGTATCTTGAAAATCCATCTATAAGTGAAATCATTTCATACCAACCATAGAATTGATGATCATGTCAATATTAGGCAAGGTAAATTCATCTTTAGGACATGCTTTATTGATGTCTCAAAAATTAATACAAATTCTAATCCCTTCAAGCTTTTTAATAATAGGTACAACATTAGAGATCCATTCAGAGTAGTCAATGGATTGGATACATTCTGCTTCTAAGAGTTTTTCCAACTCTTTCTTTACCAATACAACAATGTGAGGATGCATTTTATGTAACTTTTATTTTATTGGTTTAGTGTCAGGATTAACCACAAGGTGGTGAAAAACTAAGGTAGGATCTAAACCTGGCATGTCAGAATATACCCATGCAAAAATATCCATAAACTCTTTCAATAGAGCTGTAAAGACATTGCATTCCTCCTCAGTGAGAGATGATCTTAATTTTATCTATTTTAGGTCTGATGGAGTCCTAATATTTACCTCCATTGTATCTTAAACTAGAAGGGTCAAACTATCTTTTAGGATAGTAGGCAATGACTTGAACTGTTGGACTATGTTAGGTTCCTCTATTAGGACTTTCTCTTCAACTTCTCCTAGGCATGATTAATATGAATCCCCTAATGGGAGATCTAGCCATGTGACCAAAAAAAAACCAAAAATTCTTGAAGTATTTGATCAAATACTTATTGTTGCTCAAAGCTGAACTCTGATCCATAGGCAAGTTTGTCATTGGTGGCCTCCTAGTCTAAATTCGAAGAAGAATGAACACCCCCATCTAATGGTACCTAAAACATGTTTTCACCTCTAGACTGGCCTTTATATTTATTTATTTTTTGGTCATAAAGTGCCTCAAAGAGGTTTTCACTTTGGGACCTCAATGTTTTACTTATTTTTTTTGGCTAAGGGTCTTCACCCACTCTCCAAAATAGGATGCAGGATCCAATGTGATTGAGAATCCTAATTTGTGATCTCCCAATAGAATGTTATCTCTAAGGCCTAAAAAGTCATAGAATGCCTCATCATTTTAGAACTCATCAATCAACAGATTGGTTCTTGTTGGTTCTAATTTATTAGTTGGGGATAATATAATGGCAATGGATTGTGATGAATGGCAAGGGTAAGGGTACAAATGACATTGTTATCAAACATATTGGTTTTAGCTAGGTTATTAAAAGTAAGGCTATGATTAGACTCTACTTCACTATCAACATCATCATCACTAGACGCTTGTGATGGAGTTTGAATAAGATATGTGGGGTCACCCCCAGGCAGTTTAAATTCAATTCCATAAGCTCTTTCATACTTAGTCATGGAAATTGGCTTGATGGTTCCTTGCTGATTCAGTATGAGGCCTCTTCCTTCATAATTGTGATGCTCTATAATCCTATTGGGAATATGATACTTTGTATTTTTATGAAAATCAGCTTGGTCATCTTGTATAACCATGATTTATCCACTACAAGAGGGTCAAGTCCTAGGCCAGATGCTGGTACAAATGTGACAGGTCCCTTATCTTTGTTTTTCATTACCGTGGGATGACCTTAGGTCACCCAAAGGTTTAATATGAAATGTATCATGGGTCACATATTCTGTTAGTCCATTATCTAAAATGGTGAGATTATTAGAAGCTTCAGGAGGCGGCATGTGGGAAAGGGAATCCAACGTATTAGGAACTATGTAATTATCTGTTGAAGGATCAATAAATATAGCCTTTCCTTTATCTTACTTGGAACTTGGATTCATGTTGTATTGATAATTATAACTTTGAAACTCAGCCTCAAGATGCTTTTAGTGCTCATATGGATGTAAATCTCCTAGAATATTCACTTCTATCCCTGAGTGGGAAAAATTGATACATTGTTGCAGTGTTGATGGGATTGCATGAATCGCATGTAACCAAGGCCTACCTAGAAGCATATTGTATGATAACTCAAGATATAGCACATGGTAAAGTGTATCATGAGTCAAAGGCCCAATGATAACCAAAAAACTAATGGCATGTTGTGACTCTCTTTCCTGATTATCATAGGCTTTAATAGTTATTGTTTCTAGCTGAAGATCTCTCATTTTATATCCAAGAAGTTTGATGAGATTTAGAGACACCATGTTGAGGCCATATCCATTGTCTATAAGGACACATTTTGCTTTATGCCATCTGATACAAACCTCAATTTATAATGGGTTATTATGGAGTGGGCCAAGGGAAGACAAATCACTTTGGTTGAATGTGACTTGTTGGGCTGGAGCTAGGTGTCCAACCAAAGCTTGAAATTTATTAGGGGATATGTCACTAGCAACAATGGATTGGGTCAAAAACTCTTCAAGATGTTCTTGTGGATAATTGACATCCATAACAAATCTAAAATAGAAATTTGTGCTAGTGTCTTCTATAATTGTTCCATAATATCAAACTTTTTGTCTTGGTCAGTAGTGAATGGTTTATTCTGAGGTTGAATGGCTGATTGGATGACAAGTAGAGTGGAAAATGGTTGTGGTCTTGAGATAGTAATCTTCAACCTCTGAGTTTTGATTGCATAATCAAGATTAAATACTAGACCATTATTGCTAACTGATGTTAGAAATGGCTTGGGACTAGACATGAAAAGTATCGATTACTGGTGCACTTGCATGTGGTCACGTGGTAAGAATGAGTTATCGCTATAAGATCCAAAAGTGGAAGTCCTAGTTTTCTAGTTTGCCTATATGCGCTCCCAAGTCAAAGAAGAATTATCTATGTAATTTGGCTGGTTAGTATTGTTTAGAAAAGGTCTAGGATGATTAGTGCTTGGTCTAGGATTAATGGAGATGGTATTAACGCTACCCCCTATAATATGACATACAACCCTATTGTAGTCATGTGCAACTACATGGTAGGTTTGTTGGTTGTTATCATTCTAACATTGGTTTTATCCATTATTTTATCATTGTGGGTTTTGCTACTAATTTTATTGGTTTTGCTGGTTCAGCCTTTGATTTTGATACTGTTGACTTTGTTGTTGCACTGGCAATTGTTATTATTGCTAATTGTTCTACTACTATTAATTGTTATATCAGGGAAAGGGGTTTCAATAGATCCAAAGAGTTTTATTGGAAGTGGAAGCACCATTATCCAATTTTATCTCCCCATTCTCCAACATATTCTTGATTAAATGTTTGATTTAGACACATATTCATAGATTATGCCCGTTGACTCGTGATAGTCACAAAATTCATTTTCACGATACCAATAAGGATAAGGAATGCCTTGAGGATAATGTTTAGGTATGGGATAACTAATCAGATTAGTAGTAGAAAGCTTGTGAAATACAAACTCAATAGGTTCTCTTAGGTCACTACAGACATGATGTGTAGGGATAGTTCTTCTAGGAGGAGGGGTTTGCAATGGTAAAGGCTGTTATATTTATTGTGCAGGTCTTGGTTGTTGCACTTGCGATATTGGTTAGAGAGGTTGATAGGTAGGAGTAAGGTGGAAAGGTGGTGTAGATGATTCCTATATAGTTTGCACATGATGGGATTCAGATACTCTATTTCCCTTAACATTCCTATTTCAATTGAATTACTTCAGTCTTTCTTGATTATTAACCTATGTCGATTGTGATGCTTGCATTTGATTAGTGTGTTGGTCATTTACCTGATTGGTACCTTGATTTTGATTAGTTTAATTGAGCTTGATGACTCCTTATTGACAAGTGCCCTCTTAGTCAACAAACCTTTATCAATGATCTCTTTGAACATATGCACACATTGTAGTTTCAGATGATAGGCTATCTCACTATGAAAATTTTTAGTAAACATAGTGGCTAATTGTTGATCTATTAAAATATGGGTGAAATGACTTACAAGGGCTCTCCATCACTATAAATAACTTGTAAAACTCTTCCCAACTTTCTATTTTACTTTTGTCAGGTATACTAATGAAATCTCATGCTCGAGATTATAGGAAAAATTCTGCACAAACTTATCAGAAAGATCATCAAAGTCTATTACAGAATTCTTGGAAAACTTCAAAAAACACTCCAAGGCTTGTCCAACCAAGCTCTTTGGAAATAATAACAAAAGGTATATGTCGCTATATACCACTGGTTGACATGCGACAAAGAATTTGGTCAAATGAGCCTTAAGATCACCTTTCCCTTTATATTTATTGAATTTTAGTGGTTCATATCCTAGAGGAAATGGTACCTACAAATACTCCATGTTGAATGGATAGAAACATATGTCATCCAATTTGATATTTTTGGTCTGGTTCCTAGCTTGAATGGAAGCAATTACATCCTTCATCTGTTGCAATTCTTGGGATAGGAAATTGGATGGAACATTAGTTTGAAGGAGAATGTTGGTTTGGGTAAATGGTTGAGAGGTCATAAGTGGGACACTTTAACCAAGGTATGATAGAGACACCTATTGAGATATATTGGCTTGGTTGGGGAATATACCAAGAATACGCATACGTGAATTAGGATGTACTTGAAATTATATGTTTGGCTGTGGGATGTTCTAGTTTGGGTTGGTGATAAAGGTTCAACTTGGAGGATTTTATGGTTGGGATGGTAAGATATAGCTATATTGTGCCTATTGTGGTTGAAAATGGACATGTTGTTGACTAATCAAACCTTGCTATTGAGTAGGAACTTATGGACCAAGACCTTGTTTCTAGATTTGTGGCACATTTTGAACCAATGGTTGTCTAGTAGGTACTTGAGAAACATGGGGACCTCCTTGTGAGGAAGTGAAAGTAAGTTTTATATTCAACATCTATCACTAACCAATATTTGTATGTTGTTTACTAGTCATTACTTAGTTTTGAATTGGTATATTAGTCTATGACTGAAGAGGTATGTTTGTCATTACCTAGTGTGGTGGAATATTAGTTGCCCCTGGTTGAGGTCACAATGTATTCATCCTTTGTTATGTTGATACAACAGACTGTGTCTGTTGTTGTGGAATACTACTCATTACTTGTTGAGGAGGAGTAGGGTCCATCACATTCTATCATTGAGGTGTGATATTGGCCATTATTTGATTACCTAACCTTGTAGGTTATACACTTGAGGAATTAGCTGGTTGAGGATGGGATGTAGAAACTCCTATTCCTTGGTATGATAATCTATTTATATGATTAACTATAGGGACATAATTTTGGCCAGTTATTTGTGCATTAGTACCACTTTGATCAAGACTGGATGTTGTTTACACATTATCTACTACGTTTGGCTCACTATTCAACGTAGAGGCCAAAGACACTTATTCAATAATGGGCATATACATTAGGTTATCTATTGAAGTAGTTTATACAAATGGGTTAGAACTTGGATTTTCTTGTCTAGTTAATTCCATCAACACTCCTACTGAAGGTACTAGGTCAATGAGGGGCTTACTTACCATGTTCATCTTATTGAAATTGCATGCTAAATTTAGGTAGGTTTGATATGTTGTTTGCATTTGGTTAAAGTGCTCTATGTTTTCACTTCGATGAGATATATTAGGATCTTGGTATGTTGTTTAGACTAGAGCCATAGGATTTCTAAAAGAAGCCTATTGATCATAAATGATATTGTGGGGCACTCTTACTAGACTTGGTAAATTTTCATGGGGGAAGTCTACTGGAAAATTGGTCCCTACCTCGATAGCTCTAACAAAAAAATCATCTTTATTCTCTAAAAAATGTTCCAAAAATAAAAATGGATCATACATGGAAGCTGTATTAGTAGAATATGACTGTTAAAATACTGGCTCATTCACTGCAAGTATTGTATCTAAGTATTGCACAGTTTATTCTTGGTCATGTTCTGTGTAAGGTGGTGTGTTTACCAGATAGTTAGCTAATAGATCTTGGCTTTGTGCTTCTGATTGAGTATTATAAGAGGGATAAGAATCCATCTTATAAGTAATGTTATCCACATAGGGGTCTTGCACCATTTACTCCTATGCAACTGCATTACTAATCCTTGGATTATACATGATTCCACTACGAGTGTAGGAATATATGTTGGGATCCATAGTCAATGATTTGTGATAAAATGTCAAAGAGTTATACAAACTTTAAAAAGGATAATGTCTAAAATAGATGATGTTCCAACTTGGTCTAGATTTGTCAAAAGGATCAACAAGTTTATGCAAATATTTGTGAGGAAACAAGCTAGCATAAAGTATCTAATGTTTTACTATTCACACAAAGATAAGCAAGTAAATGAAAAAAAATCAAACTTCCAAACTCGAAGGTTGAAGTGTTTCAAATCAGTCTAATCTAGGAATTTAAAAGTTGTTAGGTCTTTTAACCAAACATGACATCAAAAGCTAGGCTCAAATAAGGCATGCACTAGGACTTTTGGCCAAATGACATCAAAATCCAGACTTTGAAAATAGACGAATGTTTTAATCTAACAGATTTGAAACAATTCTAACAAACACTAAGCATTTGATTATTGGTCATGAACTTGATCAACTAGGTATAAGGTATGAAACAAAAGTCACTTTAGCAATAGTTTATTTGCTCATAAATAATGGTATACAACTTGGTTCTTTTGATAAATAGGCTAAACAAAAAGTGAATAGTATAACTGTGCTTTAGACAAGGATCAAAAGTTCACTTGGATTGGTCTGAAAATGTAGGAATAAATTTGAAATTCTATGTAAGAGGGTCCATGAAACAATATTCAAAATGTTTTGGGCAATGTAACAACGCTATACTACCCAAAAAGGTGTGATAAAAAATTTTTGCTTCACAAAGTATCTAAGGCAAAGACATTTTCATACAATTTTGACAACATGACAATACCTTTCTTGACTCAAAATGTTGTGGTGTATAGACTTAAAGTGCAAGTTTTTAGCACAAATTGGCTTAAGTCTATCAAGAGATGATAATGATTATGAGTCTTAAAAGGCCTTCAACCTAAATTGGAAATTAAACCTAAGTTCCCTCAAGTTTAGTGCAAATGGAAAACCCACTTAATACATCAACCCTATGAACTTCTAAAGGTGTAATTTTGAATTTGAATTATAAGTGAAGGACTTAAACAACTTTTTTAAAGGTCTAGTTTCAATTGGGCAACATATTGCACCAAAGTGGATGATACGACTCTCAATATTTTGATGAACTTTGAACAAGGAAAATGGATGATCTCATGTGGGCAACATAACGCCTCTTTGTTCAAAGGAAAATTTGGACTATGTGTTTGGTTTATATTATTTGTTTACACTAAGTTTTGACTCCAAACAAGACTTTAATCTAGGACAAGACTAACTATTTTAACCATTCTTAGATCCCAAACTGACAAGGCTGCTTGGTATTATTGGAATCCATCTATATACACCATTTGAGAGGATTTTAAGTGTTCATCCAAAAGTAAATGCACATTATATAGTAGGTTTTTTTACACCCCCCTTCTCTCAAATGACAGTACTATGACATGGACCTTGAGGCACACCTTTCACCAACAATACTTTCATGGTAAGTAGGGATTTGTCTAAGATCTAACAAGTTTTCAAATGATTTAGGGGAATCAATTACACAATGACTTTCACACCAAACAATGCAAAAATAAAAGCATGGATTTTAGGTCCATATCACTTGGCTTCATGCAAAAAGGTCTAGTCCTTTTTACAACCACTACATCCTACTATTCTCTCAGTGTAGTGAGATGCCCAAAGTGCCACTATGTCCTGTGTGCAAATCCAAAGGATCTAAATGAAGTCAATGCCAAGAAATGAAACCCTAGGTCAAAGCTTCCCTAAAGAACTTGCAGGAGGTGATGAAGTCCCCCTCACAAGCCAAGATGCATAAAAACAAAGAAAACATAAAAATAGAAAGACTTTAGGGTCATTTTCAAAGTCACCCAAACTTTGACAAGTTTTTGGGGAGTGCTTTGGATGACATTCTTTCTAAGCATTGGACTAGGCTACTTGTAATAGTAATGGTGCTTTTGATTATAAGGGTTCCCTATAGAGGACAAATGGAAGAGCATAGATGCAACATTCCTCTTTTTGCTAAACAAAATTAATCTAATCAACTATTGTAAATAAGAATTGATAAGTGTGTTCAATTTTAAACCCAAATGAAATGTTTGGTGGTGTTCATTTAACCCCTTGGTCTTAGTTTCAAACTTTGAAAAACATTCACCAAAAACACCTAAATTCGTTGTTAAACACCAAAACAAAGTTCCTAATCAATTTTTAAGCATGAAAAGGTGATTTAATCATGTTTTGAACAAATTTTAAACTTGATCCTACAACAAAATTGTTAGCATGTCCTTTAGCTTTCAAGCTCTTTTGAGTTTGAAACAACAATCTTTAGAAAAGTAGCTCTCGAGTCTATGTTTTTCAAAAAAAATAGTGATCGATGTTAGTTATTACCAATGATGTCAGTTATGGTTAATCGAGATCTAACTGATATCAATTTTACTAACCGATGTTGGTTAAGCAGGTAGCCAATGCCAGTATTTTTGTTGATGTCGGTTACTATGTAAAAACTATGACAACCAAAAATGACAAAATAAATTTAGAAAATAAATTTGAAAGAGTTTCAAAATCTCAAATAAATATTTTAGAGTTGTAAAATGATCTCCTTCATGTTTAGGATGCATTTGGTCCCACCGAGTGTGCCATAATGTGATCTAGGAATTTGACTCAAGAGAGGATGGTTAGTATGGTGTTAGTTACAAAATGAAAACAAAATGAAATAAATACACTAATAACATAACATCTCTAGGCTTAGACACTAGGGAGAGCTTAGTTAACAAAATTAAATGACAAGCACAACTAAAAATCAAGGGATCAAATACAAGAGTTCCTTATTGGATGCTCCAAATGCCTTTGTAGTAGTGTCTTGCTCAGCTTGTGCTCTTGAAGTCCCTAGCAATGGAAGCTTGGCTACCTTCATCTCTCCTTGGCACCTTTGGCTTATGGCTTGGCTCATCTTGGAATCAATTTGGCATGGTAACACTATTTTAATGAAGCTTTTAGAACCAATATTGCATTATAACTTTGCACAAATTAAGCTTAGAAATGATGTTGTGAGGCCTCCCATTTATAAATTTTTGCATTTGATCAGAATCAACCTCAACCATCCATCTCAAGATTGAAATGTGTGGTTGAGGATTAATTCAATTTTTGGAATTAAGTTTTTAATTATCCTCATCATGACATTGGAAGAAGGGGAAATTAAGAGGCATGGATGGCATCATAGAAGGTATTGATGACGTATGGAGGGCATGAATCCTGATATTTGTGGCATTTATGGCCTAGGGATGTCTTCCCAAGAAATGAGATCACTTGATGAAGTAGATATTCAATATTCATTTCTAAAAAAAAGTATTCAACGATTTTCCATGGAATTTTTGATTAGGCCTTGATTTGGGTTAATTATCTCTTAAACATGATTAAGCACTTTATGTACAAATTACTCAAATTGATCAATATTCCTTGTTATTGGTCCTAAATTTGATTGGATTAGATTTGGAAGTCACTATCAAATGTGTTAGATGCGTATTGCCATTTAGGATGTTTGCAACAAAAACTAACAAAGGCACAAGTCTTGTGTAGAAGATTTGATAGAAAAGAGCAATTTAGAGCATGTGGGGTGCAAAATTGACATTTTGAATCAAAATGATCTGATCAAAGTTAGTTGGTCCATAAATTGAATTACCCCATTTAGGATACGCTAGCCAAAATCAGTACTTTGATATGTTAGTTTCACATCATTTATCATGTTTTAGTGTTTTTAGGCCAAATTGTGCATTTTGGGTGGAAATTGGCCAAAACCCTGATTGGAGGTTATCGGTACACCTTCCATATAATGCAATTTTTTAGAAGGTAGTTAAGATCATAACATATATTATAGCATGTATATATTTATAATAACATGGTGGATAAATCCTTAATATTTGGAATTGGTTGGTAGTTAACTAGGCATGATATTGGAATGTATCCAAGTTTCTAACTAGGCATGATAATGGGCCATGTTTCTATGCCTACATCAAGGATTTTAGAAAATTAATCATATTGATAGCCTTATTAAAAAGGCATTTCATTTCTATTTTATTAGAATTTTTTTTAAATTAAAAGGATTGAGCTTTGATCATATACTAAAATAAAATATAAATGTGTTTCTTTACTAGAACTCATTTAACCTTATTGTTGATTAGATGTGGTCCTTCCTTGTTTCCTTACCTCTCTAGTTTATGTCTTGTGTTGTTTTGATATTGATATTGAGGAAACATTTATGTGGAGGGAGAAACCCATTAAATTGTATCCTTGTACCTCTCACATACACTAGATTATTACTAGACCAAGGTTATTCTATGAGCTAAGTTATGTGTGAAATAGATTCTAGTCGAGTAATTCAAAAATTGTTATAGAAAATATTTAAATTTTGTGAAGTTATAACACACAAAGGTATTATGATCAAAATATATGCAAGAGGCCTATAGTATCATATTTAGTATAAATGATTAGAGATATACAAACAAGGTTGGATGCAATGGAGAAAGCACAAACAAGGAGAAAATATGATGAATATGTCAGTGATGTTGAAGCGAAGGAAGATCAATAGTTTGAAGGGAACATTTTGAGGATGGAGTTGATGGTATGTTCCTAAAATGTATTTCAAGTCCTAGAAGTAATCAAATGCTGGACATGACATGTTATAGTGTAAGCTTAAATCCTTAAGATCTTATAAATTGGATTACATAGATGTATATATTTTTTACTATGTGTCAATGGAAGTATAAAATAAGGTAAAATATGCATGCACAAATTTGAAACTCCATTCATGTTTATTTTGGGGTCATGTGCAAACTAAGATACAAAGGAAATGCTAGGATAAGATCATGGCATGGGATTGAATGGTGGAAAAATCAAAGGCTCAATTCTTAAAAGATGACCCCAAAAATGTACCCACTTATGTTAATGGGATGTTTATTATTATTCAAGATAGGGTATTGTTTCTTAACCTAAGAAGTGTGGAAGAAACATATGTGTATTGAAGGTAAAATAATGTTGTTAAGAAGACATCATATGGACTTTAGAGCTAGAGGAATGTCTTCAATATGAAGGGGATAAATTTGCAGAGGCAAATGTTATTAAACTATTTATGGAGAAGCTTGCAATTCTTAAAATCAATGTTAAAATATTAGAAGAAGAGGCTACTATTTCATAGGGAGTGGTTCCATTGAACAAGGTAGAGGAAGAAGATTAATGGGAAATTTTTTGAATGTAAAAACTATGCTAGTCATAGAGATTATGATTGTTCAAAAATGACACATAACACTAAAATGAGACCTAAAGGGATAACATGTGTATGAAGAAATATTTCATTCTACAATGCACATGGAAGAACCAACACAAAGAGAGGAACTTGTGATGAAAAGAGTGATGTTGAAATTAGCCTATGAGACAAATGAACATGTACAAATAAATATTATATTATGGATTGTTGTTAGATTAGCTATGTGTTATTAGGTAGCTATTGATAGTGGTAGCACGTGTAATTTTGTATCTTAAGAAATTATGGAGAAACTTAGACTGAAAAGGTTATTACACCATACCCTATACAAGGTTTCATAGTTTCTGAAGGGCCATCAATTGATAATAAAATAAAAATGAATGGTAAATTTTTTAATTGGGTCATATAAAGATGAATTTTTGTGTGGCATTACTTCACTAGATGTGTGTCATGTGTTTTTTGGAAGGTCATATAAGTATGATAGAAGGGTTTTACATTGTGGAAGATAAAATAAGTAAAATCTTATGAAGGAGAGAAATAAGTTCACCCTAAGTCCATTGAAGGAAAAATGAAAATAAGTGCATAGTAGTTATAAGGTGATGATAGTTTTAGGAAAGTTATTTTTAAAAGTGGTTAAGGAATAAGGGATATTATTTTTCCTTTGTTGAAAAACCTATAACATTTTTGATATACACTAAGGTAAGTGATATTCCCATTGAAGTGCATAAATTTATTGTATAATTATGTTAACATTGTGAGTAATAATTTATCTTATGGATTACCACCCATGAAAACCATCAGATATCATAAAAATATGGTGTCAAAAATTATATTTCTAAATAACACAACTTATAGATTGAGTCCCATGGAGAATGAAGAGATAAAAAATAAAATAAAAGAGTTTTTGGACAATGGCTTGATTAGAGAAAGCCTGAGGCCATGTGTTGTACTAACCATGTTAGAACCTAATAAAGGTGGACAATGGAGGATGTGTATAGATTTAAGGGGAAAAAAAAAACCATTGGGTACATGTTCCAATTAATAAGGATGAATGATTTAAAAGATTTATTAAATGATCTAAATACTTCATCAAGATGGATTTGAAAATAAAGTATCAAAAAATGTTAATAAGAGAATATGATAAATGTAAGACTACATTTAAGACCAATGATGTACTATATGCGTGGCATTCTAAAAAAACCCTCCAAGTACATTTATGAGGCTCTTAAACGAGGTGATAAATCTCTTCATGGGTAGGTTTTTTTTTTTTTTAAATTTATTGGGATGATGGTTTGATTTTTAGTCATTCTAGAGAGTATCATTTAAGGCATTTAGGGTTGGTCTTGTAAAATTTGAAATAATATAATTTTTTATTTAATTTGAATAAATTTAAATTCATATAATAGGTGCTTGTGTATTTGGTATTTTTAGTCTCAAGAGATGGATTAAGGATGGACCCCAAAAAGGTGAAAACATTTATGGAATGGCCTTTTCTGAAGAGCATTTTTATGCCAACAATGTTCATGGATTGTTAAATTTCTATAAAAAAAATATTAGAAAATTTAGTGGCATATGTGCATCAATTAAGTAAACTATGAAATGGTATAGAATAAATTTTTGTTAGACAACTGTAACAAAGAATTCCCTAATTTTAGGAAGGTGTTCCAAGTGGATTATGATGTGAGTGAAAGAACCATTAACACAATGCTTATTCAATGAGGTAAACCTATTGCATATTTTTATGAAAATTTGAATGAGTAAAAAATGTTTTATTTCTTTTATGATCAATAATTTTACACAACAGTGAAAACTCTTAAGAAGTGGTATCATTATTTTTTGAAAAATCCTTTATTTTGAATATGGATCACTGATCCTTAAAATTTAAAAATATCTAAGGAAAATTAAATTAGAGTCATATAAAATGGGTGGAATTTCCTTGTATCCATTTTTTTAAAAATCATAGAAGTGGACACTCAAATAAAGTTAAAGATGCACTGACTAAGTGAGCTCTTGTTCTTACTGAGATTAGATCTAAAGTCATAGGGTTTCTATTAGTGAAAGAGTTGTATGAATATTACAAGGATTTTTTAGGATACATGGACAATATACTAAAATCCCACCAAAATAGAAATAACTCTATGGATGGAGTACATGATTTAAGATAGACTTTAATTTAAGGTGAAGAGGTTTTGCATACCTCAAGTTTCATGATAGAGAACATACTTAAATAAAAATAAAGCAAAGGCTTACCTAGACTTGTTTTATTCCATAATATAATAACACAATTGAGTGATCAATATGATTTTGATAATTTGAGCTTGAATGTGAATAAGTTCATGCATAGATGTATAATTTTATAACATGAGAAGGGGAGAAGCAAAAATAATGGTATGAGAAGGGTAGAATCCAGAATAATGGTTTATCCATTGCTTGTGTATTCATATAAAATATCAAAATTGGTAGCTTGTGTGTGGCTTGTGACACCTAATCCATAGGTCCCTGCATGCTTTCGTGACCTTCCTAGAAACCTTTATGCTCATTTCCAATCATTTTTAACCTTCTAGACAGTCATTCTAGCTCAACTAGACTTTATTTCCTAGGCCAATCCTATCCCTTGAGGTTTTGAGCTTGTAGGATAGGAGTGTTATACCTGGATAATAGCGTTGGACCCTAGGGTGTCCCATTTTTGGCACTCCTATCTAATCAAATTTCAAGCCCAAATGGTCATTTCCATCTGATTCTTATTCTTCATCATGTCAACCTAGCGTGAACACATTTAACCCATGACCAATTATTTCCTATAAAAGCCCAATCAAAGTTCATTTAGAAGGGAGGTGACAAATCTTAAAAAGCAAGCAAGAATACAAATAAAACACTAAGGCAAACTTTCATATTCTATGCATATAGTCACCCAACATAGCTACAAGCATATTCAAACTCTTACACCAGTCCCTAACCACCTTAAGCACTCTCAATTTTACATTCTTTCATTTGCATCACACAATTGCACAAAGCACATCAAGTGGAAGAACTACATATGGATTGGTCCCTCTTCGGAGTATTAATATGTAGGAAGCATGCCCACACAAGGGATGTGGATCACACATTCAGTGCATCTTACACACACTAACCCCTCCCTTTTCAAGTGATTCAAATCCCATTTTATCAAACATGATGGAGGGTTAGGGTTTAAATATTAAAATAGATCTACAATGAGCTCTGTCAACATTCAACACTTGAAATTTCATAGGCAGGATCACATAGAAACAACGTAAAGAACTCATAAAAATCATGTCTCTGTGAGCAGTTTAGACAATGACGACAAAAGAGGATAATAATGTTAGATCCTAAGGTGTCTTATTTTTGGTGGTCTTATCCTTTCACTAAATGAAAGCTAAATTCTAATTTGTAACACTATCTCAGTCTTACACAGCCAGTTTCAAACCCTACAACAACCATTTTAGCTTGTTATAATCTAAGTTGTATTTCTCTTAATTTATTACTATTTTTAGAAAGGTAAACAAGGTTGATAATTTATACAAATTAGGACTACAATTATTGAAATGTTATTTACTAATTTATTAATCTAGACCCTTAACTAAAATAGAAATAAAACTCCATTATTCTCAAAAAATTTAAATTATTTGGTGAACCCGACTTACTTTGTTTGTACACAAAAACCCTAGAAACTCTAGGGAAAATTCTTTCTAATTTTTTCTAATATTTTTTTGATTTTTCTTGTATATATAAATCAAAATTTTACATTTAAATTTTTAAATTTACCATGGTAATTTTTAAAATTATTTATTTCAAACCATAGTTGCATATACTAGGTCCCTTTGTCTAATTGAGGTATCACCTTACATTTAAATCGGATATCACATATAAAATCAAAAATGGATTTCATTTATTTCATAACTTTTCTTGCAAAAAATAAGGAGTCCATGCTCGGTCATCTCATGCATATGAATGATGAAGTATATTATATGTTAGTGCAAAGCTTCGTTATTGCCCTTTCATGATTACTTTTTACAATATGGGATGATATTAAGAAATGTACTGCTAAACATGTTCATATTCCTTTCCTTCAAAGCAATGTTTACCTTTCCTTAATACAAGTTTTCATTACTTCTTTAACATGCTATCTCTCTATTATGTGTAATTCAATTAAGAATAAAATCCTTACGTACTTAGTGGATCCATTACATAAGCTAACAACCATATGTCAAGTTTCAATGTCATATCTTATGCACAGGAAAGAATTTCCTTCTCCTCCTTTCCCCCAAGAGTCTAATATCTACTTTCTCTCTAACCAGGTCCATAATATCACCCCTCCAAAAAGTGAGGTAGCCTATACTATTGTTCCTAGTAATACATTCAGCCTATAACTTCTTTAAACCCTCTTCAACATATGTGATTACATGTTCAATTAGAAGCAACTAGGGTTTACACTTGTGAGACTCTAAGGGATCAACTCACCAGTATGAGCAAGATAATTTTAGATTTATAAATGAAAAATCATCTATTACATGAAAATATCACAACATTGAAAAATCATATTATAATACAAAAGCCTCAAAGGTACCCTAGTTCCAATAATGTATATGCACCTTCACCTAGTCAATTGGTTGCAAGAATTGTTGCATATCAAAACAAGAAATCACAACAATGTAACTCTACAACTAGATATTAAAAAAACATTCAAAGAACAAATAAGAGTTCAAGTGAGGTACTAAGGAAAATGATTAAATCTAAGTTGATCAAACTACCTCCTCTACATCTAGTGAGAAGATCCAGATATTATTGTGCATATCATAAAATGCATGGTCATCACACATATTCATGTTTGGAATTAAAAAACATATACAATAGATAATTGCTAATGAGGACCCTATATGAGGTAGATCGGTCAAGAAATCCATAGTGACACAGGAACACATTCATAAAGGGTCGACTTTAGAAATAATATAAAAGTGGTTGCCAAAGCATAACTCATAATAATAAAAGAATAAAAAAAGTAAAATTAGAGCAAGAAACAATACAAAAGCATAGGTAAAGCATGAAAAAGATGTAAATCTACCTATCCAAAATGAGGCTCAAATTTCAAATCAATATGAGTTTGATCAAAAATATCTAAAATAATTTGATTATCAAGATCAAGGGTTGGGCAAGCATGCTCAAGGCATCACTACTCCTATTCTAGCAGTTGATAATGTTTGTCACCAAGGTTTGGATTTATTTAACATCCTAAAGAAAATCATTCACAGACATAATTTATTAAAGGAGAAGATCCAGATACAACAAAAGTTAACACTAGCATTCCATTGGTTCAAAATTAAGATGATAATGATTAGTGGAACAATATAGATTATTATGATTTCTAAAACACCAACCATGAGTTCAAATATTTAGAATTATATTGGTATCCATTCCCTCATGATTCATAATCATGCATGATTCCTTTTTTTGATACAAGACACATGATTGGGAGTTTCTCACGAGACTCATCGATTAGTATCATTTCTTCTCAGTCTTACTTATACATAGCTTCTTTTCAAATTCTTGTACATAAGTTTCCTTTTGATTGATTGTACATGTCTTATAAATCAAAATACAAAAACATTCAAATAACTGAAAATACCAAAAGTAATACAAAATTTCAAAATATAAAAACATTCAAATATATCAAAAACACCAAAAACATTTCAATTATATGCATTATCCATGCTTTACATTTCTACTACCATGTTAGACTTAAATTTTGCTATTTTATGCTATTGTATGTCGATTTATCTACATTACCATTCTTCATTTGATCTTCTTTGAGTGTGTGCATTAACACCCAAATTCTTGATTGCTTCACTCTACCCATTGATGGGGCATCCTACTTCTACATTCGAGACATACATAGGCACATCTACCCACTGGGGCCATCTTCTACATGACTATACCATCTAGATTATGTCATTCCTATACCACATACTCTAGTTATCATGTTGATGTACATTACTTATTAGCTTGCATAGATTATTTTATCGACACTCACTAGTATATAGCACTTGTGTATTTCTTAGAATTTACCTAGTTTATTACTACATGTCTTGCATACTTTCACTTCTTTCTTTGATTAGTTATATCCAATTATATTTCTAGCATTTACATGCCTTCCTTTTTTGCTTTGTGTAGCTAGATGTGATTACATTTATTAGTTCTTGTTACATATCTTATGTGTATCTTAGGACATTTTTCAACGTCCTCTGTTTCTATTCTTGTGTGTGCCTAGGTCATTTACCAACATCCTTTACTTGTACTCATTTATGTGCATGTGGCCCTCATGCTAACCTTGCTTATTTTCAATTATATGTGTATGTGGAATTTGAACATACCTTGTATGCTTACTTTTCAATTTGAGTCACATGTGCCCATATCCATTATTTTCTTGGCCCCTTGGCCATGCTTGTTTGTTTCTTGCTTCTTGCCTTGAGTTTTTATTGCTTCTCACTATTTGCAATGCCATGATCTACATCATGCATTATCTTGATTTCTCAGATGCCATGATGGACATCATGATCCATCCCTCCTTGATAACTAAAAACTAAAAACTAACATTTATAGTTGCAATTTAGTATAACACTCATGTTATTACATTGTTAGATCTATCTATACATACCCTTGTTGATCTAACAATATCCAATACAAACTATGTTATATCTTGAGACATCTTTTCAATTATCATTGTTATATCATGTATCTCACAACATAACACACTTACAGGGCTCTTTCTTCTAAGGGTAGTCATTGCATGGCCTTCATTCCTACCCTCAAAAGAGGGGGCAATAAACAGGGGCTTTGTCATAGAGATTAGAGCCTCTACTAGTAAAAAAATCAATTTCAAAATACTTAGAACAATAACCAAAACCCAAACCAGGTAGAACTAACCAAGAAAATAGTGATGAATATAGAATAGTTGTCAGAGACAGCAAAGGACAAAAGTTCCATACTTGGACTATAGTTTTAGACAACAAGGTGTCTTATTTTTTGTGCTCCTATCTAAATAGCAAAAAACCTAGATTTTCTAGAAATAGATAGAAAGGTAAGTTTAGTTACAGTTTTGTCAGCAATAGTTTAGTTTAGATTGGTTATTTTTAGTACAATTTTTCTCAAAGAATCTAGATATAGGAGCATCATACATGGCATGATGGCTCTCACTTCTAGTTTTAGATTGGGCGGTTTGTATAAATTCTAGATCAAAATCCATGTTACAGATACCAGTGATTGGGAGTAATGTGCATGGCACATTTGCCTTATTTTTTTTTCTAAGTTTAGTACATTACCCAATTATTCTCAGTAGTTGTGTACCTTATTCCATATGTAGGTGGTTGGCATCATTCTCGGGTGGCTTTCATATAAGCCTAGTTTCCAGTTTTAGAGTGGCTTTTATACAAACCTAATCTCCACCTCTTGAAGTGGCCAAGATTGACCTAGTTTCCAATATACATTTAGCTATCTATGCCACATTTTTAGATTACAAATCATTCATGGGCTTCAGGAGCCATCTCATATGACACACATTCATACCAATATCAATTTATAGCTTCATTTAGTGGGAAATGATGGATCCAAAGGACTAGTTAGCCTTTGTATTTTTGAGCCACCTACTTAGACAGATTGGACACATAGTCCAAACATTGATTAGCACACACATGATTATATATCTTCACTTATTGGGTGATGGTGGAGCCAAAGGGCCAGTGTTTGCATTCTTGAGCCACTCTCAAGGAATTGAGCACTCAGCTCTGTTTGTGATATTAATTTTGGTACAACATATACCCAACATCACTTAGCATCACTCAACATAATAATAGGTTTTTTATTGGTTCACGTACCTGATGAGGTGTATTCATTCCTTTCTCTTTTTACCCAACATTTGTATGTTCTTATTTGAAACATAGTGCGTCTAGTAAGAACTGATCTACTTCTTATTTTCCATTTTTAGATTTAAATTTCAAAATGTGCTCTCTCTATGTGCACTCCATACCACACAGCTTCATGGGCTTCACCCTTATAGGTAAGTTTAGGTACATTTTATATTTTTCCTTTATCTTAATATTTCACTTTGCTACATCATTAGAATAAAGTGGGGACAAATGTAGTCATATAAAATGTTAAAATTGATAGCTTGAGTGTGGCTTATGACACCTAATATATAGGTCCTTCTTGTATGCTCTCATGACCTTCCTAGACACTTTTATACTCATTGGCAGTCATTTTTAGCCTTCTAGATGATCATTCTAGCTTAGCCAGACTCTATTTCCTAGGCCAATCCTATCCCCCTAGGTCTCAAACTTGTAAGATAGGAGTGCCATACCTAGACAACAACATCAAAATTTAGGGTGTCCTATTTTTGACACTCCTATCCAATCACATTTTGAGCCTAAATGGTCATTTCCATCTGATTCATATTCTTCATCATGTCAGCCTAGCGTGAACACATTTAACCCATGACCATTTATTCCCTATAAAATCCATTCAAAGTTCATTTAGAAGGGAGGTGACAAATATTACAAAGCAATAAATAATACAAATAAACCACTTATGCTTGTGTCTTCTAAGTGGGATGAAATATTTTAATTCCTTAACTATTCTAGAAACCTTTATTTTCATTCTCCTTGCTTTGAAAACCTTACATGTAATTTAAGATCTAAAAACCTATCAAATAAATAAGGAAGTGTAATGGGTTAATCTGACACCATCACCCCCATTGATGATTGACCCATGCCTATGTATTCAAATACTAAGATGAAAGAATCAAGACACACATAGTTATTGCACCTAGAGTGATTATGAAATTGTGCTCTTTAACTATATGTATGCATTTATAAATTTGAATTTGATATGTGGCAATGTTAGGGTTTCCTTCATTAAACCAACACTCTACAGATTTTTGTTTCCAAAAGATATCCTCTCTTACCATAACCAATTTCATCTAAGCTCTTTTTCCATGAGAAGTGATGTTTTATCATGACCAACCCTATGCACTTGGTCTTGAAGGCTCTAAATAGCAGATTTAATTATGGTTTTTTCTTTAAATATGTTCCAAAATACTTCTTTGTTCTATTTATGAAGGTGTTGTCTAACATTTTTTAGCTTATGACCTATAGTAAAAATTATGATGTTACCTCTAGAGGTTAGTTCCTTCCACCATTATTTCATAAGGTCCATCAGATTTGGATCCTTTAGACACATCAATTTAAATCTAAATGATGTGCCAATAGGAGAACCATCTTTTTTGATAATGAAGGAAATAGGCAAATGGTCCTACCTTAATAATTTTAAAATATCTAAGTGAATGATCTAGTTTTGATTTAACCAATTATTAGAGACCAAAAACCCATCACTTTATTTATCAATGTTACTAAAATTAGATTTTATTTTAGTCCAAGTAAAGGACCTAGATTTATGCTCAATGTATCAAAGATTATTTTCAATAACAAATTTAATGAAGTCTAATTGGGATTATTTTTTATCTGAATCCCACATCTTTTCTCATGATTTCTCAAGATACACGTGAAGTCCCCAACCAACATAATCTATTCATCTTGAAAATATTTCAAAACTATTGATATTTCTTTCACATTATTTATTTATAAGTTGGGATTGAGGGAGCATACACATTAAATATGAAAAAAGACATTCTATTTGAGGCCTAAGATCTTAAGGCAAGTCTAATTTTTATTCTGGAGGCCACAATTGAATAAGTAACTAAATATTTCTTGAAGAGGACATACATATCATCTAACCAATCCTCAACTCTAATTAAAAATGAAGTAAATAATTTTAAAAAAATTGAAAGAGTTTTCTAGACACAACTTTTGGAAGATTTGTTTATTGGATAAAAACTAAATCTGGTATACAAATTTGAAGTTGCCTCTTGAGAAATCTCCATTTTTTGGGGGATCCTATCCCCCTAACATTCCAAAAAAGGATCTTCATCTCTCTTCAGAAGAGATCTTATCCCTTCTTTGTTTTAGGCTTTTCTAACCATTATAATTAGAACTTATAAAGAGGACCTTACAAAATTGTTATTCCAAACCCTTATGTTCTAAAATATAACCTTTTCCTTTTTCTTTTCCCATGTTAGGAGTTTTTCTAAAGAGAGGATACTTTTGGATTTGATTCCCTTGAATATTTTTTGGAGGACTTAAAATCTCTTTATCCCGCCATATTTTAATATCCCCCACAAATGTATTAGGAATGAAATCAGAGTCAGAAATTGAACTTGAAATATCAAAGGGTTTTGAGAACAACTAGGGAAGTAGATCAGTAAAAATATGAGGAAGAGGGAGGGGAGTAGAATTGACCAAAAAAAGAGGAGCAGAAGGGGTAGAATCCAACACTGGGGAAATAGGAATATCCATAGTAAGCTTAAAGTTAAAAAAAATCAACCACAACTGAAACCTGAATGGGTGGAAGGGGATGAGGCTAGAAATTATGGACCCATTTAAAAGAAGGATTTAAGGGGGGGGGAAATTAGGTTTGCAGTGGGGGAATCAGAAGGATTTTTGGGATTAGCTAAGAGAGAGAGCAATTTTACCCTAAATGACATTGGGTATGGTAATCATTTCACCTAAAGGGTAGTTTCATGTATGTTGGACCCACATATGATCACCAACCATAAGTTTGATCTCTTTGACGAATGGATTGTTCAAGTTAAGATTGACATACGATCTAGCACAAGCACCCCTATATGTGTTCAAAGTTTCAGGATCAATATTAAACATAGGTCTAATTTTAGATCTAATACGATGTAAGGCATAGCCATTCTAAAATTCTAAGGGTAGACCAAAAATTCTAAACAAGACAAGAGTGATTTGAAGATCCAAAGTAGAAACATCGAGACCCGTTTTCCAATTAAAAATAGAAACACTTGTATTTTTGAAAAACCAACGACCTCCCCAAAATATTTGTCTTTATCTTCTTTGTTAGAGAACGTGACAGCAAAGAAACCCTTGAAGAGGCGAGTGAAAGAAAAGTGAAGATCCACTTTCCAAGCTAGTAGAAGTCCAATTAATTAGTTCATTTAAAGATAGCCAAATTCCATTGAATTTCCAAACAAAAAAACTTGATTCCAAGACAGTTACTTCTTCGTCTACAATTTATAGATCTAAAATAATGTTAGGCCTATTCAAATTAACCTTTGAACAAACACTTAGAACAATTGACAAATTTATCTCCTTAATTTTAATGAGAATAAAAGTCTTTTAAGTGGGAAGAATCTCTCTCTTCATAAATTTCTTTTAAAATTTTATAAAAAATAATAAATTTAATAACAATATTAATTATACATAAAAAGAGGTCTAAAATTATATACCTACCTCTAAAAATTATACACCTACCTCTAAAAGATAATAAATTTAATAACAATATTAATCATACATAAGAGGTCTAAAGTTATATACCTACTTCTGAAAGACAATAAATTTACACTAAACCTCGTGTTTCCAACACTCATCCCCAACCATGAACCAAGATGGCTTTACGTAACTGCTTTCATCACCTCTTGTAAACGTGGCGTCCAGTACCCTTCCATCAATTTACTTAGTTGTCACTAGTCAAATTTCCTGCAAAAACTTGATCAGGTAAAACATTTTAGTAGTCTTTATACCCAAGCTTGTGAAGCAGAGCCACAGGTAAAGTGATCAGTGATTGTTGATTGAGGAAGATAAGATGGGGTCATTAGCATGGCTGAAGGACAGCGTCAAGCGGCCTCATGTATTGGTGCTCCCTTTTCCAGCCCAGGGTCATATCAATCCATTGATGGAGTTTGCCAAGAGGCTCGTCTATAAAAACCTCCGTGTGAGCTTCGTTGCCACTGAGACAATCAAAGAGCGCATGATCCAAGCTCAGGACGATGCTGCTCATGGGACCTCGCCTATCAGAATTGAAACAATCTCAGACGGGTTTCCTTCGGATTACGATGCGGCGAAAGACATAGAGATGGTATTAGATCCGCTACGCAAAGTTGGAGGAATCTCATTGGAAAAGCTGATAGAGAGGCTCAACGCTCAGGGCAATAATGTATCTTGCGTTGTCTACGATGCAGTGCTGGAATGGGTTCCTCAGATTGCAAGCAAGTTTGGTATTCCATCAGCGTTTTTCTGGACGCAATCCTGTGCGGTTTACTCCATCTATTACCATTATCACAAAGGACTAGGTACGATATTTTATTTCAGATATGGTTTTAACTCTCGTCACACATAGTTTGTTTCAATATCTCCGTAGTTTGAATCTGTAATTGATTATGTTATTAGTTATCCTGGATTATGTAGGTAGAAGTTTATTCACCATTCACAAATTCCTTGATTTTAGTTGGATAATTAATTATAATTTTTAATATTTAATATAAATATAAATTTTATAATTCATCTAAAATGTAGATCCCATCAATTTATAAATGTTGCTCAAGTCCAAGCGACAAACAAAAGGCGTAGCATGGTAAAACTGAAAATGGGCTTTCCTTTCTTTTAAAGTCATATATTGATATCTACTTCTTCATATTTCTCCTTTTCAGTGGATAAAGCTGGGACTGTAATACCTGGCCTTCCAGAGCTGAATCAAGTGGACATGCCTTGTAATTCAAACCAAAAATTGTTCCAAATGTCGCTGGACCTGTTCACTACTATTTCTCAGCCCACATGGATATTAGGAAACTCCTTTCATGAGCTAGAAAGAGCAGAAATAAAATCCATGGACTCACTCATTCCAATCCGAACGGTAGGACCTCAAGTTCCCTCGGCTTTCTTGGACGGAAACAATCCAGAAGACAGAGATGTCGGTGTACATCTGTGGAAAGCAGAAAACTGCATAGACTGGCTCAATACAAAGGAGGACTCAACCGTTGTATATGTCTCCTTCGGAAGCTTAGCCGTCCTTTCCAAAGAGCAGATCTTCGAAATAGCCCTTGGGCTGAAGGCCAGCGGGTATTCCTTCTTGTGGGTGATCCGTCCTTGTCATAACAAAGAAAAAAATAGCAGTCCACAAAAATTTCCTGATGGATTCCTAGAGGAAACTGTGGATCGGGGATTAGTTGTACCATGGTGTCCTCAGATGGAAGTTCTCTGTCACCCTTCGGTGGCAGTGTTTATGATGCATGGCGGATGGAATTCCACACTGGAGAGCCTCAGCTCGGGGGTACCTGTCCTGGTTTTCCCTCAGTGGAGTGACCAGGGGACCAATTCTAAATATATTGAAGACGTGTGGAAGAGTGGAATTAGATTGAAGAAGAGAGAAGGTGGGCTGATTGGGAGGGAGGAGGTGGAGAAATCGATCAGAAGGGTTATGGAAAGTGAAGAAGGTGCTGAACTGAGGAAGAATGCTCTGCAATGGAAGACGTTAGCTAAGCAGGCAACGACGAAAGGCGGATCTTCTGATCAGAATATTGATAGTTTCGTTGAGGAGGTCATTGCCAAAGCATCTTCCACGTCCACGTCTTAGGAGAATATTGAAGATTACTCCTATCTTCTAATTGGATAAAATTAATTGTAGACACATGAAAAAAAAAAAAAAAAAAAATAGTAAAAAGGTCAATTTTCGCTCGCTTGCCAAGTATGACACATGGAAAGTTTTTTCTGGTTTGTATATAGTTTAGACATAGACTATCAATGCTCGTGCTTTCTTTACATTTAATGCGCATGATTAAGACACGTTAGTGGTTTCAATGTGTTTCGAAAGACCCAAATTGGAAATATAATATTTATTATTTGATTTGATTTGATTTATTTATATTTTGATTTCATAAATATTTTGCACATCCAATTTATTTATGTGTCTCAAGTGAGATTTCATGTTTAATTTAATTTGTAGTGTTTGAATATATAAATCTTTGTAGTTTTGTTTAGGATACATTTTAAGTTTTTTTTGGGGTAATTTTTAAAGGAAGTGTGTTTCGTTGATTGTTGAGTATAATTAGTCAATGTATTTGATGTGAACTGTTACATTGAACATTGAATTTTAGTTAATCACATCCAATTTTTCGTCATTGTGTTGCGTTTAGCTACATTTATTTGTTTTAGTTATTGTTTGCATTAATTACAGGTATTTGTCTTTAATCGTGATTGTTGAGGAGTTTTTGGGTTTCACTTATGCACTCACGAGGAATGTTAATAATCAAGAAAAAGTGGACTTCCCTTCTCATTATTTTCAAATATCGTGCACATTCGCAAACTCTCTAGAACCTCCCCTTTGCAACCGCAGTTGCCCTTATCCTCCTCACCACATTACTGGACCAGACCAATTGAAGCATTCACAAATATTGGAAATGGTTTTGTTTTCACCCACCAGGTAAGTTCTATACTCTCCCTTATGTTTAAGAATTTTATATGGGAGTGTAGGGTTTTAACAAAGTAATTGCTTATAATTAATTTTCCATTGTTAGGGTTTGGCTTAATCATTATCATTTGCCTTGATCACCAAGTTTAGTTGAACCATATTGGATATGCTACATATAAAGGAATTTGAAATCTATACCTTTGTATTATAGTTTTATACTGTAAAGAGTTTTGAATATTTGGATTTTTTAACCCTTGATCTATTCAATAACCATATATATACACTCAGATTATGAAGTCTGTTGTTTATAATTCAATGTAGCTTCTATTGAAACACTCAATTGATTTCATACTTGTCTGAACTAGTATAATGAAAACTTACTTCACTTCTATTTTCTTATTAGCATTCCTCATGATTACATCGGTGGGGCCCAATAGCACCTTAACATTCACGGTTAAGGAAAAATGCCATATTTTAATACTTACAAATACCCTATTGATTTTACCCTTGATTGTACTAGTAGAATGGCCTATTATAGTTTTTTATGTACTAATGCCCTATTTTAGGAAGTAGAGTATATGAGTGTTAGTTATGTTTCAAGTAGTAGTTGGCATTGAATGAATTATATGTAGCATATCCTAATTACACAAACTATTTAAATAAATGCATTGAATGAATGAGTATGCCCAACCAATCATTAATTTATTCAAGGAAACAACAATATAATCAACATAAAAATTAAAAAATGATATTATGCTCAAGGTTTGGATATTCAAAAATGCAGATAATGATTCATTCAATGCCAATTACTACTTGAAACTTACCAATGTCTACTAATTTCATCTTTGACTATACTATTATAATTCCATATTAAAATTATCTATGCACTAATGCCCTATTATAGGAGGTAAAGTATAGAAGTGTGAGTTATGTTTCAAGTAGCAATTGGCATTGAATGAATTATGCATTCAATGAATTATATATAGCATATCCTAATTACACAAACTATATAAATAAATTATGTGTTGAATGAATGACTATGCTCTAACTAATCATTAATTAATTCAAGTAAACAATAATTTATTCAACATAAAACAAACCTAAAACTATATTATTCTCAAGGGTTGAAAATTCAACAATGTAAATAATGATTCATTCAATGCCAATTAGTATTTGAAACTTACCAATGCTTACTAATTATATCCTTGGTTGTACTAGTATAATGCCCTATTATAATTATCTTTGTACTAATGCCCTATTCTAGGGCATTGAGTATAGGAGGGCGAGTTTTTTTCAAGTAGTAATTATCATGGATTGAATTATGTGTTCAATGAATTATATATAACATATCTTAAGTACACAAACTATTTAAATAAATTATGCATTAAATGTATGACTATGCCGTAACTAATCATTAATTCTTTCAAGCAAGCAATAATATAATCAACATAAAATAATATATGCCCTATCTAATCATTAATTATTTTAATCAGTAAACAATATAATCAACATAATACTCCTCTATTTTTTATTAATAATTATGCTAATATGAAAATAGACATGTATAATTATTTCTTGTGGGCTTGCAAAACACTTATTATGTTCATTTTTATTAACATAATCAATTAATATTAGAAGCCTCATGGAAAAATATTGATTGTATTGTTGATTGCTTGAATCCTTGATGGTGTGCTTATTTAGAAAAGATTTTTGTATCTTAACCTATTTTGTGTAAATATGCATCTATCTTTTATGACTAAGCTTATGCTAATAGTGGTTGTAACTATTCCCTTAAAGGGCAAGATGTGTGGATGTTTCTAATATTTAATTTCCTATTGTTAATTGAAAGTGTGACATAAGTGGTGGATAACTTGGTACTTTGTTTCTCTCAATGGTATGTTTCTCTTAACTTAGTATTTAGTATAAGTGTTTCTTGTGGGATTGCAAAACACTTATCAAGTTAATAATGTAAGGATTATATAACCCATTGACTGTATTGTTGACTATTTAAACCTAATGGTATATTTATTTGGGGATGATTTTATATTCAGGGGTTGGATATTAATCAATGAAGATAATGAGAATGTGTTGAATGAATGATTATGCCTAAACTATTCATTAATTCCTTAAGAAAATCAACAATAAAGTCAACATAATACTCCTTAGTACTTCAATGATAATTGTGATAATGTGAAGGATGGACATGTATAATTTTTTTTATTGTGGGCTTACAAAACACTTATTATGTTCATTTTTCTTAATAACTCAATCAAGTTAATAATAAAAGGCTCATGAAAAACCATTGAATGTATTGTTGACTACTTGAACCTAATGGTATGTTTATTTAGGAATAATTGTAGGACCTTACCTTGTTCTATCATTAAACCTACATATATCTTTTATGACTCATTTATTTCCTTAAATGAAAATTATAATGGATGATTCTAATGTTTAATTTATTATATCTAATTGAAAGAGTGACATAGGTGGTCGATAATCTAGTGATATGTTTCTCTTAACTTATTACTTAGTATAAGTATTTCTTGTGGGATTGCAAAAAACTTTTTGTGTTATTTTTTGTTCATAAATCTATCAAGCTAATAATATAAGGATCATGGAAACCCATTGGCTATATTGTTCATTGCTTAAAGCAATTATTTTTTTGGGGGTAGAGTTGGAGTTTTGTATGAATAGTGTTTAGCTAGAATACAAAGATATAGAGTTCAAGTTCCTCTATATGTAACACTATTTCAATAATGATTATGCTTTTAATTCATATGCATGTACTAAATTATATGTAGCATATCATAATTACATAAACTATGCATTGAATGAATGATTATTCCCTAACTACTCATTAATTCCTTCAAGCATGTCACAATACAATCAACATAAAACAAACCTAAATGTATTACGTAAATTAAACTGATATGCCCTTATGAGATTATCTCTTGAAGGAATTCATGTTTTTGGGGTTGAGTTAGAATTTTGTGTCAATAATTTTTACTTATGATAAGTAAAAAGCATGATATGTGAGGTGTTTAATGATACACCCTATTAGGCTTATATCACTCAATTTATTTATTTAATTTTAGAATTATAGTAAATATAATAATTTAAGGAGACAATTCTTCAGTACCCTAGTATATGTTGCCATTTGAAAATTTTCATTAGTAGCCGCATATGCAATCTGTTAATGCAATGTGGGGTAAAGTGCACATTATAATTTTTTTTTGCTTGTACTCTTTAAGGATCACCCTATCAAAGTGTTGAGGTTGTGGATGTACCAATTTTTATCATTATTGGTGGTAGATAACATATTACTATGCCATCATAGGTGGTGGATAACATAGTACTACATTTCTCTTAAAACACTCAATAATATAGTCAACATCAATCAAGTTAGTAATAGAAGGATCATGGAAATTGACTATATTATTGATTTCTTGAACCTGATGGTATCATTATTTGGAAATGATTTTAAGATCTTACCCTACTCTATATTTAAATCTGTATCTATCTTTTATGATTCAGCGCATGCTAAGAGTGATTATAACTATTCCCTTAAATGGTGATATGAATGAATGTTTTTAGTGTTTAATTTCCTATTGCTAATGGAAAGAGTGATATATGTAGTGGATAACTTAGTACTATGTTTCTCTTAACTTAGTAATCAGTGTTAGTGTTTATTGTGAGCTTGTAAAATACTTATTATTTTCATTTTTGTTGATAACTCTATCAAATTAATAATACAAGGATCATTAAAACCCATTGACTGTATTCATGATATCTTCAAAGAATTAAAGTTGTGGGGGTAAAGTTGGCATTTTGTGTGAATAGTGTTTATCTATGATAAGTGAGATGAATGAAATGTGAGTTGTTTGATGGTACACCCTATTGGGTTGCTATCATTTAATTTATTTATTTAATTTTTGAATTAAAGTAAAGATAAAAATTTAAGGAGACAATTATTGAGGACCCTAGTATTAGTTGGAATTGGAAAGTTTTTATTATTAGCCTTATATGGAATCTCTTAATGCAATGCATGATAGAGATGCACATTGTCAGTTTTTGATTTTATTGCACTGTCTAAGGCTAACCT